>APFE031130560.1:8972-25418 GCA_000404065.3 Pinus taeda
ATTCTTTTATGGTTTATGAGATAATTTTTTTATTAACATTTTATTTTGGTCTTTATATATTTATATGTTTCTTGAAGTAATCAAGATTTAAAAAATAAAAATAAAACAACTTGAAAATTCATTAAATAATCATAATTAAAAAAAAAAAAAAATTGAACATAATGAATTTTAAAGTGTGAAAATTAAGTCCTCTAAAAAAAAGGTGTGCTGCATCAGCACGTTCAAAATCAGCATGAAAAGCACTTACATTTGAAAACAAATATTTATATTTGATACATAAGAAAATTGAAAGTGTCAAAAATATACTCCCAAAAAAAAGAATTGTATTCTGCATTACCACTTTTCAAAATCGGGTCGCGTTTTTACTACCCTACGAACCGGGTAATCGTATCGGTTATTTAAAGTGCTAAAAACTATGCTCTAAAAAAATATGTGTGTTCTGCATCACTCCTTTTCAAAATTAGGTCAATCTTTTGCTATCTCTACAAAACGGGTAATAGTATCAGTTCCTGTTTCAAAGTTTACGTTGTTTTTCTTTAAAGAGTAAAATAGGAACACAAATCACCCTTAGAAATAATTTTCAATAACTCAATCATACACATTAATAATCTGAAGGCTTCTAGCATATATAGTGCACTTTCACTTCACAAGTTTACCAACTTCGGTCGATGATTTATGTAACAATAAAAGACAATTAAATTGACAACATTTTGGCACCGTTGTCGGGGAAGTGTAAATGGTAGTCTTTATATTTTCATAATTAAAAACAAAAACATGATATGCATAGGGAAAGAGATTCTAGAGGCAGATTTGTAGGTAGAGGCGAGAGTTTAATTCCAGCAACATCACTCGCCCACCACAACCTCGTAGTGTCACACCACCCAAACAAACTCGAATTCCATCCATAGTAGGCAAACACAAACTCCTTGAGGTATTAAGATCCAAAATCCAACCTAGATATTCACCAATTTCATTAACATAAGCCATCATAGAAGAAGAAGATCCCATATCTCCAACAGCAGGAGTAATTTTCCTTGTTTCCTCGTTTTTATATTACCCCCTAGTTGTTTGTTATTATCTTGTTCCCCTCTTGACCTTCAATGTTTTTGTTTTTTTGAATATTTATAAAAAGTTAGTCTTTCTATACTATTTATTTTTTGCAATATTATTATTCAATTAGTTAATATAACTAATATATATGCCTAATAGCTCATAGGGCTTTGGATTGACGATGAATGGGTGTACTGTTAAGGCACTCCTTGCGATAGGTCACCTGTCCAAATCCCCGTGGATGCTTAGATAGTATTATATATATATATATATATATATATATATATATATATATATATATATATATATATATATATATGCCTAATAACCTATTCATATTTAAATAATAATTTAATTTACTTTTTTATTTTATATATTATTATAGAACCATTTCTTTAAACTATATCTCTAGTTTTATACATTGAACTCATGTATATTTTATTTGTTTGGAATATTTTATAAAATGATAATATCTAATTAGTTATTAAAACATTAAATAAAAGATTTTATTTACTCCGAGATAGATAAAAAGAATAATGTTAGATAGCACCTTATTAACTAATTATTAAAAATATTTTATAAACTAGTTTATATATATATATATATATATATTATATATATATATATATTACTTAACTTATTAATTAATTAATTTAAAATTAAAATAATATTGATTTATTCCTAACAGCGAGGTTTAACTAAATATATATTATTATTTTAATAGATAACTCCCAACCTCTAATTTTTAATAATATTTTACTTACCTTATTAACTAATTTACCAACAGCTAATTATGGACAATGATGCAACCATGTTATTTATTCCTTAAGATGGATTGATTATTCACCTTGTCCTAAGGATGGACCACATTAGTTGGTTCAAAACGTCGACCAAATCCTAATAATGTGATTAATCTGAAAGACATCTATCTATAGTAATTTTCCTATCTTCAACTCCAGAACAACTTCTAGCTCAAGAGCTAGAAGTTCTTGCTAAAGAAGAGGAAGAAGAAACCTATTCTAACAAACCATTGATAGAAGAACCAGAGTAACTAGAGGAAGCTGAAAACCTAATTTTGGAACCAAAACCCTATATTAGTTCTAAAGAATCTACAATGGTTGGAGAAGGGGAAGCAGAGGTACATAATGTGAATGGTGAACAACCTAGGATTGGAAGAGGAAGAGGAGGCAATAGGGGAGGTGGAAGATGTGGAGGAAGAAGAAAAGGGAGAGGAGAAGATATAGATAGAACCCTTTGGATTTCCTATCCTCGATGAAAATACAACTGTGACAATGAAACATATTTCACCCTCTATCCTTCCAAACTTTCATGGACTAAGGAGTGAAGATCCTGAAACATTTCTCTTTGAATTTTAAGTCTTTAGTAGATCATATGATTATTTGCATGATGCTCAAAAGTTGAAATTATTCCCTACAACCCTTAAAGATGCAAAATTAAAATGGTTGATGGGTTTAGGAATAAATTCCATAAGAACATGGGAACAAATGAAAACTACATTCTTAGAGAAATATAAGGATTAATGTATGCCCCATAATATTATTTATGGAGTCTTTAAAATGGTACATAAAGAAGATGGAAATCTTGAAGACTTCGTTGAAATATTTGCTTATAATGTTTAAAGAGAAAAAATGAATAATCTAGATGAGGAAACTTTGAAAGCTTTCTTATTAAAATCCATTAAAAATGAGTGGATTAATTTTCTCAATCTAATGGGTAAGGGAGACATTTATCAGTTATCACTTGGAGAAATTTGTGAGTTATGCATACACATTTCAAGAGGCAAAGCAAGAACTGGGAAAAATCCAAGAGATCCTCTTGTATCAAGAATTAATAAATTTGCAGCTGAGACAGTAAGTAGAGAAGAATTAGTTAATTTGATTGATAGTTTTAAAATAGATATTTTAGGGAGCCTTAGTAAAGAAATTAACACCCTTAAAATAAAAAACAAGCAAAAAGCTGAAAATGTTGCATTATCCATTTTTTGTCCTAATTGTAGAAAGAAACATGCCTTGAGAGAATGTCCTCTTGATCTAAGGAGTGTATAAACTTGTGTTATATGTACGGAAAATCATGATACAGAAAAATGTCCCTCAATACCAGGTCTTAAAGTTGTTTATCAAGCGGAAGTAGTACCAAATCAGGTAGATTCTCTTTGTTTTATTACTAAAAGACCATGGCAAAATTCACAACCAAATACAACTCAAGGTTTTAACATCCACCAACCATTTGCACAACCATTGCAAATTAATTCGAATGCACCAATGCCTTGGCAATCTTGGCCACAACCTTGGTCACAAGGATGGAAAAATATTTACGGAAAATACCCTCAATATCTTCAATATTCACAATTTCAACAATCATATCCTATTTTTCCTCCATAATATTATCCTCAGTCTCTTCAACAAACTCAACCCCACAATTTGAATTGACAACTTTCATTACCATTCCCTCAAAGACCAAACCAATTGCTTGCCCAACCAGTTCCAAATCTGAATAATACTGAAAAATCACAACCTGTTTACAATATGGAAGGACGAAATTTCCAAACTTACATGATAACTCCACTAGATCTAAACAATTTCCAACTTAGATCTGGTAGAGTATTGGAGAAAAAGTCCCCGTCAGTTGTTATTCAAGAAAGTGAAAAGATCTTTGAAGAAGAGAAATCTCTTAATGAAAATTAAAAAACTCAAAAAAAATTTACTCCAACACATCCAAATAACTCAACCTATTATGGAACAACCTTTAGTATCTGATTCAAAACCACATTTCCCTGAGAGATTGAAAATTGAAGGAGCAGAAAAGAATATTTTATTGTCTGATTATGATATGTTAGATGAACTGAAGAATGTTTGCAATAAAATTCCTTTGCTACAAGACATTAAGAAAATACCAATTTTTGCAAAGACAATTAGAGAATTGAGCATAAAGAAACTAGGAAGAAAAACAAAAGTCAAAAGAATCCAACTAGTCGGGAAAATCGCAAATATCGTGATGGGTAAAACAACAAGTCAAAAAATATCTTGATCTAGGAATTTCCATTGTGAAGACATACATCAATGGTGTAGAGATCCCAAATACATTGATTGATCTAAGAGCAGCTATAAACATCATGAGTAAACAAACTATGAATCAACTAAGACTTCCTAATCTTCAATATACACCTACATTGTTACAATCAGCAGACAGATTTGTAATCAAAGTGTATTAGAAGATATATATGTATCCTTATATTCTTGGGAATATCCTGTTGATTTCATGATTTTAATGCCCAAGAATAACTTAGGAGGACATCCATTTATTTTAGGAAGACCATGGTTGACTATAGTTGATGCTTTCATAAGTTGTAGATTTGGTGACATGTTTATCTCTGATGGAAATTCAACAAAGAAATTCACATTGTATCCACCTGCAAGAACAAAAAAAGAATTTGAAAATAAAGAATGGTTAGATTATGACATTGATATAAGACCAATATTTTCTACTTCACAAATAGATGTGGAAGATCAAATTTTGAATTTAAAGGAAAATAATGAGTCTTCATCATATTGTGAATCTAGTCAGAGTTTTCAAGAACAATGCAATATTGAATATTTATCATCTTGTCAGCTATCCTTGCATTCTATGGAAAAATTTGGCAATTCCACAAATTGAAATCTTTCTAGGAAAAACTTTGAATATCAATAATAATTTGGAAGAATTTCAAAAATAAAGAATTAATAAAGATGTTACAGGAACATTCTTCTTCTTATGCAAGGGAATATACTGACATGAAGGGAATTGATCCTAGTACTTGCATACATCATATTTACACTGAAGAAAATGCCAGACCAATTTGACAATCTCAAACAAGAATGAATCCAAATCTAAGGGAAATTGTTAAAGAGGAACTACAAAAACTGTTGAATGTAAATTTCATCTATCCAATATCAGACAGTCAATGGATTTCACCCTTAGTAATTGTTCCTAAGAAGAATAGAAAATGGAGAGTATGCATTGACTATATGGAATTGAATAAAGCCACTTTAAAAGATCATTTTCCACTTCCTTTTATAGATCAAGTTTTAGATACATTGGCAGGAAAGAATAATTTTCATTCTTGGATGCTTTTAGTGGGTATAATCAAATCCAAGTGGCCCAAAAAGACCAAGATAAAACTACCTTTACCTACCAATGGGAAGTTATGCTTACCGAGTACTTCCTTTTGGATTATGTAATGCACCTGCAACATTACAAAGTGCAGTATTAGGCATTTTTTTTTATCTAATTCATGATTGTGTGGAAGTATATATAGACAATTTTACAGTTTATGGAAATTCTTTTGAAGAAGCTCTTAAAAATTTGGAAAAAAATTCTTATTAGATGTAAAGATGCAAATCTCACATTAAGCCGTGAAAAATGTTTTATGATTTTTACTGAGAGAATTGTTTTAGGACATCATATTTCAGGAAATGGAATTAGAGTGACACATCTAAAGTAGAAGTTATTTCTAAATTATCAATTCCAACTTGTCAACGAGATGTTAGAAGTTTTCTTGGTTTCACTTGTTACTATAGAAGATTCATAGAAAAATTTACAAAAATGGATCCCCACTTTTCAAACTGCTCACAAAAGATTGTAAATTCAATTTGAATTCTGATTGCCAAAAGGCTTTTGAAACATTAAAGGAGAAAATCTATAAAGCATCCATTTTTAGAGGACCAAATTGGAAACTAAATTTTCATATTTCAACTAATGCTTCAAACACATCTTTAGGAGTTGTACTAGGACAAAAGGATTTAACTCCTTATGCCATTTATTACAACAATAAAAATTTGACTCCTGTAAAGTTAAATTACACTGTAATAGAAAAGGATTTTTTCATTTTTTTCCATGCCATCAATAAATTCAAATATTACATTACTGGCTACGAAACTTTTGTATATACAGATCATTCTTCAATTAGGTACTTAATGAATAAATATGTCACTAATGGCAAAATTACAAGATGGATTTTGTTGTTCCAAGAGTTTAACATAACTATTTTGGATCACCCTGGGAAACAAAATACAGTTGTTGACTTTTTGTCTAGGATTCAAAATGATAATAATGATGTACTTGTAGAAGACAATTTCCTTGATGAATATCTTTTTGCAGTATCTACTAAATCACCTTGGTTTGCAAATATTGCTAATTATTTGGCTAGAAGGAAGTTACCATCATATTTATCTCCTCGAGCAAAAAAGAAGGTAATTCAAATTAGTGCATCTTATTCATGGATAAATGAAGAATTGTATCAAACAGGGCCAGACCCGATCATTCAAAGGTGTGTTAGAGAAGATGAAGTGCCAAAGATATTGAAAAGTTGTCATGATGAGCCATGTGGAGGACCCTTCGCTAAAAAAAGAACTTCCTACAAATTCCTTCTCTTAGGATACTATTGGCCTTCCATTTTTAAGGACGCCAAGGAGTATGTTAAGAGATGTGATAATTTTAAAAGGGTGGGGAAATGTGTTCCCTCTGATGAAATTCCTCTACAGCCTCGAGTACTTACTAATACTTTTGAAAAATGGGCTCTGGATTTTGTTGATCCAATTAATCCATCATGGAGACAGAAAAGGTACATTCTTGCTTGCACTGATTATGTTACAAAATGGATAGAAGTTAAAGAACTTCCTTTTGCTACTGAAAACGTTGTAGTTTCATTTATTTTCGAGGATATCTTTACTCATTTTGGTGTACCAAGGGAAATTGTAATAGATCAAGGTACTCAATTCACATCCAAGTTGGTATACAAGATAATGGAGGAGTATAAAATCAAACATCGAAAGTCCACTTGATCTAGATCTTGGGGGGAGGCCCCCGAGGTCTAAAAGATTGAAATGAATTTTGGGGGAGAGGCCCCCAAGATCTGAAAAATTGAAATTCCATAAGAAAAAGAGGATAATTCCCAATAAACAAAATCACAAAGTTTTTTTTATTATTAAAAATGGAGAATAATTGTAAAAGCTACATTGTGGTTGACAAATTGTCCTTTTACAAAATGCGGCTTGTTACTTATAGTATTTTTTGGTTACAATACCACGGGTAAATTCCATGGATGAATAAATACCATGGGTGGATGTCACAATACCATGGGAAAATATCATGGGTGAATGAATACCATGGGTGGATGTCACTTACAATACCATGGGTGGATAAATACAATGGGTGGATGCCACTTACAATACCATGGGTAAATTCCATGGGTGGATGAATACCATGTGTTGATTCCATTTTCCATTTGGATCACTCCTCCCTCCTTAAAAAGAAATGGTCCCCATTGCTTGAAGTTCCCTCCTATGAAGCCTTTGTTGTATATTAAGAGCCATTGAAGAGAAGGTTTTATGTGGTTAACCCATAACCATGAGGAATGAAGATTCGAGGATAGAGATACTCTGTAATGCTTGTGACCAACTATGATACTAATAGTTTGCAGCCTAGCAAATGGAATTCGATGAAGTGTGGGTTTGTGGATGACCCATGACCACGATGAACAAAGATCCGAGGATAGAGATACCCTGTAATGCTTATGCCCAATTGTGATACTGACAGTGTGCGGCCTAGAAAATGGACTTCGATGAAGTGTGGTTTTGTGGATGACCCATAAACATGAAAAACGAAGATCCGAGGATAGAGACACCCTGTAATGCTTGTGACCAATTGTGATACTAACAGTGCACGACCTAGCAAATGGACTTTGATGACAAAGATTTTGTGCAGTTGACCCATAACCATGATATTGGTTGTTGATGAAGTAGTAGGTGCCTACATAGCCTAGGGTGGGAGGGCACATCTCCAAATAATCCAAACTGAATGCAGCTATGCTGAAACTAATGAATGTGAAGTAGGTGCCTATTAAAGCGGGGTGGGAGGGCACGTCTCCAAAGGGAACCCGCTCCAAATGCTACTCCAGATTCAAATGGACATAACTCGGTCAATATAACTCATAATATTTATTATAACCTTTTTTTGGAAACAAAAGGACCATTTTTCATCTTCCCATGTGTTGGAAATCCTTATCTGGACACTCTAGAATCTCATATTCACGTTACAACTTTTTTGTCATCACAAAAGTTCTGAAAAAATAGTTGACTTTAAATCAACGATAGCTCACACATCCAAACTCCGATTCAACCCCTTTTTTTTTAAATTGAGATATTTTCTAGAGGAGCTAAGATCTACAATCAATTTTCTAAAATTATGCAAAAAATAAAAAAAGGATAGGAGATCCGCCATCCACAAATTGTCGTTAGAAACATTTCTGCAACATAGTTGATTTTAAAGCAGCGATATCTCCCTCAATCGGACTCCGATTCGGCCGATATTTTTTTTGAATTTGGGTATTTTCTCGCAATTAATCCAGATCTGTTATTTGTTTTTTTAAATTTTGCACCAAAAATTTCAGATATGATCTGCAAACTCACTGCCCAAAAACATTCCTGCAAAAAAATGAAAAAAAGAAAAGTTCTTCCCGCTTGGCCCAAGAAAATGCTCTGTGGAGGACGTAGCACATGCCTAAATTTTTTTGAATATTGCTGCAAAATTTGAAACTGAAATATGAATCAAACCCTCATTCCCATGGAATCATAATGTGCTCTGATACCACTAATCCAAATCTTTGGGAGAGGCCCCCAAGCTCTAAAATATTGAAATGGATTTTGGGGGAGAGGCCCCCAAGATCTGAAAAATTGAAATGCCATAAGAAAAACAGGAGAATGCCCAATAAAAAAACCACAAATAATTTATTTCATTAAAAACGGAGAATAATTGTAAATGCTACATTGTGGTGGACAAACTTTCCTTTTACAAAATGTGACTTGCTACTTATAGTATTTTTTGGTTATAATACCATGGGTAAATTCCATGGGTGAATGAATACCATGCGTGGGTGTCACAATACCATGGGAAAATACTATGGGTGAATGAATACCATGGGTGGATGTTACTTGCAATACCATGGATGGATGCCACTTACAATACCATGGGTAAATTCCATGGGTGGATGAATACCATGGGTTGATTCCATTTTTCATTCGGATCACCACTCCATATCATCCTCAAGAAAATGGACAAGTGGAGTCCATTAATAAAGTAACTAAAGTAATTCTCACCAAAACTGTGCATCTTCATAGAAGAGACTAGGCAAAAAAGCTTCTAGAAGCTTTATGGGCATATCGTACCATGTGGAGAAACACTACAGGGCATACTCCTTATGAACTTGTTTATGGGAAGAAAGTCCTTTTTCCTATTGAATTTCAAGTAAAAAATTTCAAGACAACAGTTAATTTGGGTCTTGATCTTTCAAAAGAAAAAAAAAAAAGAATGGAGCAGCTAAATGAACTTGATGAGATAATACAAGATGCAATCCAAAGAACCAATCTTGTTCAAAAACAAATATCCATATGGCATGACAAATATATAAAAGAAATAAAGTTCTAGCCAGGAGATTGGGCATTACTTTTTTATTCAAAATTCAAATCTTTTCGAGGGAAATTTCAAACTCATTGGCTTGGGCCATATGAGATTGAAACAATTTTTTATAATGGTGCAATTAGGATCAGAACTATTGATGAAGAAAGAATCACCCTCCTTCTAAATGGTCATAGATTAAGACTTTATCATAAGCCATTGACAAAGGAAGAGTTTATCAAATATCGGCAAGACAACATTGATTTTCAGTTTGTTAAGAAGGATTTGCATTCTCCTCCAACTTGACTCACAAGCCTTGTTTTTTTATAACACACACACACACGCATATATAGAAAATTCAGGGTGAAAACAAAGTAATTTTGGCATCTTAAATTTTCTTTCCCATTCCTATTTTCTTTTTATCCCTCTTCTTATTTTTAGAATAATTAGCTACATAATTAATGAGATTTTGTAGCTTTGACAGAATTTTGCAACTAATGTTTGAGAGGAACCAGTAATTGGAGAAATTGAATAAATGATCAAATCCACCCTTGGAAGCACCTGAAGACAATGTAAAAAGGAGAAATCAAATGTTAGAATCATCAATTCAAAAGGTATGCAAAGGTCAAAACATTATTATATGAATTATATGGATGATATACCATCGGTTCAAAAACCATCATTGCCGAAAGTGAGATGAAAATATCTTGCCGTATCAAATAAAAAAAATTGTAAACCGTTATTCATACCTCGTCATTACACAACACTCCAGTCTCAATTTATGCATTCATTGTTGAGATCACCCAACTCATATTCATTCATACCCTAATGATCACTTAACTTCACTTATTGTTCCTCTCGCTCTCGTTCATACTCTCACCAAAAGCCATTATCCCAAAACCCTGACTCGTACCCTGTCAAGAAGCGAATTCTGAGGTGAAACTTCTCAACCATGGGTGTCATAGTGAGAACAGAACCAAATGGTAGAAAATTTATGGAACGATATCCACAGGTGAAAGAAATGTTGCAGAAAGAACAGTGGCTAGAGTTCATGGAAAATTTTGATGGTTTTAACAAGGAAGTAACCAAATCATTTTCCAGAGCTTTTGATGGTGTAGAGGCTGAAATTGGAGACATCAATTTTGCAGTGATAGAATATCTTATTGTTGAAGCCACCGGACTGTCAAGAATCGGAGAGAGATGGTTTAAGAACAAGGGAATTGAAGGAGAAGAATGGAAGACTTTCTTGAAAAACCCAAGTATGGATACCACTATTTTTAAGAAAGGAATTTTGAGTATAACACTTAATGGTAAATGGAGAAATTTGTTGCTAGTAATTCAAAAATTTGTCACCCGTGAAGGAAGATTTTGTTGTATGTTCTTTTACCACATTCGTTTGATGATGCATTTTCTCGAAGAGAATGAAATCAATCTTCCTTATTTTCTGTTAAATAACTTAAGGAAAATGTCTAGGAATGTTCAGAAAAGGATCCAATTCATAGAAAACACCATGCATCACCACGAACTAAAATAAAATACTCATTGAATTTCATCTTGAAAGCCTAGGAGATAATTGGGATAGCTTCCTAGTTAGAAAACATTTTAAGAAGGAGGATCAAGAGTCACCTAGCAGCAGCAAAGCAAAAAGAGAAAGGAAGAGAATATCTAAGAATCCTATTAAAAACTTACCTGGATAACAACTACAAGAAAAATCAGAAGATGAGACTCCTATTGCAGAAATTTTAGGAAGCATTAAAAGGAAATCTTTTAAAAGAAATAAATCTAGCAAAAAGGAAGAAAGCACATCTAAGAAAACAGAGGAAGCTAAAATAGAGAAGAAAATAGATCAAACTAAAAACCCTCTTCCATCAAATGTAAGAAGATGTGTCAGGCTTAATCAAAACCCATCTCAATAGTCTACAGTTGTTGTTAATTTGGAGGAAGAAGAGAAAATGAAGTTCCATCACCTACTATCATCTCACCTATTCATAGCCCAGGCCAAAAAACACCAAAAATAGATCCAGTACAGCAAGAAATATATGATTACATTGAATCTCTGGAGAAGAAAGCCACAGTAAAATTATCATTTTCAAATCAAGAAAAAGAAGCTCAGGCTAATAGCCCACAAGAACGTCCAGTCATAAATATTTTGAAACAGGAAATATTTGAGTTGGATATGCTAAATAGACACATACAGCAAGATCATGAGGCCTTAAAGATACAAAATTAGATTCAAAGAACTAAGAATGATAATATTATTTTGCATTTGGGCCTATGTTATTATAAAAACAAACAGTTAAAGAAAAAGAATAAGGTTCTTAGGGGAAAGGTGATAAATTTGAAGTATAAAATATGGATGAAAAGGCCAAGAATGCCAGTGGCTAAAAGGAGGGTGAAGAAGATAAACCTAGATGTACTATCTCAAGTCTTAGAAGAAATGCAGTAGTCCAGTTCTAAATTTTTTGCATCAGGACATGCAATGGCCTCTGTGTGGGGGGATGTAGAGCCTCATGAATGCTTCATTTTGACACTCTCCCTTACCAATTTTTCCTCTCTTTGACCATCATTATCAACTCAAAAGGCATCAAACTACATGGTTTTTGGCATGGTAAGGTATTTAATTGTCTTATCTTTCATATTTAATAATGTTTCTTATTATTGAATTAATTTTTCCATTAGCTACTAAATTCTTGCAATCCTACAACTAATCTATCTTTCTGTAGCCAACTCCAAGGTTTACCAATATCAGAGGGACCAACTAAGAATAAAAAGATATGGACAGGTGGAGATTGATCCCTTCAACGATTCCCTCCTATCCATCCAAACCAGATCATCAAAGGATTGTTCGATTGCGTGGTCAAAGGGTGAAAGTCAATGTGTTGTTGAATAGGTGAGCGCGAGTCTGAAAATCTTATGATTCATGATTTGCTTTTCCAAAATAGAAAATTGTGAGAAATGATATTTTGATACTTGTTAGAAGCTAAGATTCTAAGTGTGTTAGCTAATGGTAGACGTAAAAGCCTAAAACAATTATTTGACATGGGATTTTATAAATATCATGCAGCAAAACATGAACGAATATTGAATTTTATGTATGCAACAATGATAATTTAAGAACTTTGTTTTCCTATTAATGAAGAATGAAGCTTGATGCATAGATGACTATGTGATTAGAGTTTCATGACCACCTATTTGTGGAGGTCCCCTGCAAACAGTGAAGGTTTTGCATTTCTATATTTCCTTTTTATCATTTATTTCAGTTATTTAAATGCTCTATAATTGTTTTGTAGCATTGATTTTAATTAAATAGCAATAGCAAGATTTCACTAATGATGGTAATTGTAGCATAGACACCTTTCATAGATTTATTTACAGCTTTCATTTTCAAAGCATGAGTGATTGATAACGAGCAGATTTATGGCTTTCATTTTAACTAGAGGTCAATTTCATGTTAGCTTTTATGCAAAGGATTTTTAGAACATTTGATGAACACTTATGCTTTTAGAGAGTAAATTTGTGTTGCAATAGATTAGTAAAGTTTTTCTTAATTCAATAAAACAATGTAAATTTTCTTTAGTTTCATTTTACAAGTGTAAAGAGCATTTTTTATTTCATTAGAAAGGAGTGAGAAGGAATGTATTTGAGATTGAATATGTTAACTTCATTTTATTTAAAGAGTAAAATAGGAACACAAAACATCCTTAGAAATAATTTTCAATAACTAATTCATACACATTAATAATCTAAAGGCTTCTAACATATATAGTGTACTTGCACTTCACAAGTTTACCAACTCTTATAGATGATTTATGTAACAATTTAAGACAATTAAATTGATAAACATTCCTCTTCATCAAAATCCTCCTTATTACAGAACCTAGATTCATATTTCCCAGGTTATTCCATCCTATATGGGCTATCCTCCTCCAAATTTTAATAGGAATTTCCCTTTTGTGGCAACTCTTGAATTGCCAGATTTGACTTGGATCGCAAATGATCTTATTGCTCATTATCCTTGGTGGTCGATAATTCCTACTAAAGTGCCTTCTGATATCCCAAAATTCAATGGGAATCCTAGAGAAGACCCATCCACACATGTGATGACTTATCATCTGTGGTGTTCCTCGAACTCCCTAAATGATGATTCCATTTGATTACGTCTGTTCCAACGTACACTTACAGGTTCCACAACTAAGTGGTATATTGAATTACCTAGAGCTTCATTCAATAATTTAAGTTCCTTATCCACTACTTTCCTAATATATTTCCAGTTTTCCATACAATATGAGACTGGAAGAGAAATTTTGACCAATTTTAAACAGAATAATGATACTCACATTTCGGATCATATTCATGAGTGGTGACATCATTGTCAATTAGTTAAAATTTATGTTCTTGATCAATTGTTAATGGAATGGTTCATTAAATCTGTATTACCATCAATCACAAAAGATGTAGGTAAGGGTGGAGTTGTGATTGAAGAGAAAGTGATTTCATGTGCCTAATATTTGGATCTCCTTTATACCCAATCTAACATACTTTATGAGAAAATACTATTATAGACATTTTTGGGCACTTCAACCCCAATCATAAATGTCCATAAATTGAGGTCTCGTAAGTCCCTAAAAGTGTTGCTTCACTTCCTAAAGGAACAAGGTCAGCTGATCACATCATCTCCCAGAAGTTCTCCACTGAAAACTGCTCATAAATGGTCAAAAATGGACCATATTGAAAGCTCAGTCTAGAGGGTGCAATGCATATCACCTTCCCAGTGTACAAGGTGTGATGCATACTGAATTGCTCCTCTGTAGGGTGCAATGGCTGGGAATGGACAAATGGTAGGGAAAAAATGCAAGGTGGAAGATCATGGAATCTTCCAGAAGCTTCCCCTCTGACACTTGCCTCTCTGTTTTTGACCAGGGATGAGTAAGAGATCATCATTCTCCAAGTGGAAGCAGGAACTATCAGAGAGGAGGACACTAATCAAGATCCCAGAAGATGACTCACCTCCCTATAATCATCTATATATGGATCCCTCATCACAGAGATCCAGAGCCTGGAATTTTTTATCTTATAGAGAAGTGTTGTTGGTTTTATGGTGTACATTCATAGTGTTGGGTGATCTAAGCTTTGCTTGAGGTGAAGAAGGGATTTCTAGCTGGAGGATGATGTTGGGTCAGAACATATGGTTGTAATCCTGTTGCTACTTTCATCTTAATAAAGCTATTCTCGTTTTCCTCCATATTCTTATGTACTTGTCTATATATGCATTTGTATGGTTAACACACATCTGGTCCTGTGCTATTTATGAATATAGATCTATGTTTCTTCGATAGTAGTATGTTGTTGTGATTCCACAGGTGCTCTTTAAAGCTGGGCAGACAAAGAAGAAGCGACGAAGCTCTATCAAGAAGGAGAGGAAATTATGCGCAAGACTAAGGTTGGTCTTCTTGGTTCTCCTCGTCTATTTTCATAAAGGAAAAAGAAAGTAGACTTTACTTGTTTTTTTCTAAGATAGCCACCCATCTTAGTGGGAATAGCAGCATCCTAGTGGACACTATTCCTGGTAACAAAATGGCGACTCCACTGGGGAGCGACTAGATTGTTTGTTAGCCTATCTATCTTTGTTTCTTTTATAAACTTACAGACGGAGCCTGAAGTCAAGCCAGCTAGCCTTCGAACTACATTTGTTATACAAATGAAAAGTAGATCAATGTTGGTTTAGTCTATCTCTGGGTTTTGTTTATAAATTAAATAATAGATCTGCAAATAATCTAATTGCCCTAAGTGGTGGCTCTAGTAACCTCTTTAGATCACCCCTGTGTTTTACATACACTGAACATTACCTACTCGGCCTAAATCCCTGAACTGAATTGCAAACTGTGAGTGAAAACTTGTTTAAAGTCTCGCACTAGTACCATCGCACCCTGCCTTCAAGGCAGACTGTATGCATCGCACTTCCCGAGTGTAGTAGGTGCGTTGCATACTGGTTTCACTGTGTAACAAGTGCGATGGTTAGGGAAGGTTAACTTTACTTTCAGACTGTGGTTTTTCCTCACTGTTTTCAGTCCTATTTAGGAGTTTTTCTATCTGTAGTCAGTGTATTTCTATGAAATCCCCCTTCTCTTGCATTATTCTGCCTCCTTAGTGCAAAGAACTGTAAGTGTTTTTATGTATTGTGCATCATTTCCAGTTCTCTTTTGCAAAAGTAGCATAGTCCAACTATCGTTTCTAGATCTGAAAGTGGCGTAGCTGTCATTTTCAGTTTTAGAAGATAATCCCATTGTTCTTGATAGTTGATTATATAGTTACTATTGCATATGATTTGAATTAGTAGTTTTTAAAGTGTCGAAAAGAATTTTTCATTTCAAAATCGCAAAGTGTCTCTCCTGCCTTCACTTCATTTTGAAAAAAGAAATTTGTTGAGTACTGTTGCTTTAAAAGTAATTTGGATTTGCACATAGCTTTCTTATCATCATTCATACATTAAGAACACTGAAAAAAATACATGCATGTGCATTTGCACTTTGATTGCTTGGTTTGATTTAGAACTGTGCATTTAGCGTGTGCTCTGTGCTCTTTGCATAAATATTCTTGACTGTCTTTCTTTAGTAGCTAGGATTTTCATTGCCGAAAGAAGATTAAACGTTTGTTTATCATCTTAGACTGCATTTTAGGAATTAAATTCACATCACGCGGTGAAACTGAAAGGCAAATTGTTAAGCAAGATCAACTTAAAATAAATCTAATGAATCTAACAACGCTTTGGAACTTGACGCACAACATCTAGAGGTCTAGGCTAGAGACGTGTTCCGGCGTCGTAAAACCTGGTAACTGTTGTTTTCAGTGTTGGTTGGGTGATTCCTCCACTCTGAGATGGCAAGTGCCAGTACGGACTTGTGCTCCCACGTACCGTCAAGTATATATTGGGAGACCATAATAGGC
>APFE031130560.1:28134-46393 GCA_000404065.3 Pinus taeda
AACCTATTCTTGAAAATGGGCGAATGGAAGGTTCTAACTCCTAATTTCAAGGGCTAAATTTACCTTTTTACCCTCTCCCTTAATAAAAGGTGGGCTATTTGAGGTGATTTGTAAAAATGTACTATGATACAAAATATTCGCCCACTAAAAATTTAAAACCCCTTAATTTCGCCAAAGGGTGAACATTCGCCCCTAAAATTTTCTATGGTTCGGTTTCACCGCTACGACCTCCTCCTGGATATAAAAAACTCTTGCCAAGTCCTCCACCAGTTGAAAATCCGGCTAGCGCATCATTGTGGTCGGTTGAAGCGTCTATCATTGAAAATGAACCCTCTGAATCCATACCAGACGAAAGTCAAAAGGTTGAGACGGCAGTTGACCCGGTCTTTCCTTCAGAGTGCTCATCTTCGAATGATACCGTCACTGAAGAGAAAGAGAACAACATTGTTCAATTTTTTTTCATCAAAACAGACTCCGATGAACTTGGGGGCAGTCCTTGCGTTCCTTTATCGCAGGAAGGAAGTTCATCAAAGTCATATCCAGCCGTCTATTCGGTCCCACCACCAAGCAACCTAGTCATTTCCTTTGACTGGAATCTACTAGGCAGACCCCGTTTACCAGCTAGTGTAACATTCAGAATCATTGTACAAGCTTACAGAATGGTCATGGCTAGTACCATCATCGATGAAGGGGCTTCTGTGAGTATCCTTTCCTCAACTACTTGGAAAGTGCTTGGTTTGCCATCGATTTTGTTTGAAATGAGAAATCTGACAGGCTTCGACAAAGGAACCAGTCGACCTTTAGGGATCCTTCCAAATGTGCCCATTACTTTGAGAAGGAAAACTATTCACATGAACATGATGGTAGTTCAAGGACCCTTGGATTTAATCTACTCCTTGACTGACTTATTTATTGGCATGGGGCCACGTCTCCTCATCTTTAGATAATGTGCTTTCCACAAAGGCAGGATGGTCAAGCTCGTAGACCCAAATGTCATTCCCTGGTTCACACATCGCAAATAGTCAAATGCCATCCCTAAATGGTCTTTTCATGCAAGGAATGTCTCATCGATCTCCAGTCCGTCCACCTGATGAGCATGAGTGATTCAAGAAGATGTGACTGAAACCCAGGGGGAATGCACCCTGGTCTATTTCGGCAGATAAATCTTGGGTATAGAGTGAGTTTTCATGAGGGATATATGACTAGTCTAACGAACCCGTCCTTACAGGAAAATGGGATCAGGCTGCATAAGATACCTTCATTAAAGTTATGTGAGTGGAGTATCTCTACGCCACTCCTTTTTGTCTATTTCGGTAGGCATCGCCAAGGGAGCTTTCTGTCTGCTATGCGGATGGAACTTTCATGGTAGCCTAGGAAGTTTTCCCTATACCTGGGGGCATGCAAACCTTTCCGTATGCAAGTGAAGAGCAGCTATTTATTTTTTAAATTTATAGGACCTCTAACCCTTTAAACCCGTACGGCTGGTCGTTTCCTAGCTTGCATAAAGAAAGGATGCAGGGCAAAGCTTCAAAAGGTGCAAACCTCATAAAAAATGGCATCTTGAATGAGACATCCTTATCATACAACTGGCGAGCAATGTTACTGCAGGGTTCAAGCTCGTTAAAAAATAAACCCTCCACAAGCAGTTTTAGCACATAGTTCAAGCTCGTTAAAAAATAAACATAAGTCATGAGCAAATGTTTCCCCCAGCGTTTAAGCTCATTAAAAAAATGAAGCCGGTAAATAACCAGTGAATGCCTGTATCCCACTTTTCCAGCCTTGGTCGTGTTCTCATCATCACCTCCAACTCTGTTTTTAGGCCGATCATTCACCCCAATATGATGTTTATCCCCTTCGAGGAACATTCTGCGAAGAGTGATTCTATTAGCCATCCTTGTAATTGTCGTGTTGGAAAATTCCAAATCTTACCTGGAATTAGCGCTACGAAACATTCACTCGTTCTCGAAAACCGAGTCTTCTTAGCTCTTTTCAACTAACTTGTAAAATATGAAAATAATTGTCCAAGCGATTGGGCCCTCTCCGGCTCATTAAGTCATCAGAAGTGCTATCCCTCCTCTATGATTTTAATCTTTTTTGGACCTGAGGGATTATACACAAAAAGATGAACGCTTGTCTTGTTTGGCTCGTTAAAACTATCAAAAATTCATCCCTTTTGTATTATTTTACGCTTTTTCGGACTTAAGGGATTATATGACGAAAAAGAATCGTTGGAGTCTCATTTCCGTTTCTTTCAGACTCTCTAAAATTGAAAGGGACCGAGTTATATTTGTCGTTAAACTCATTAAAACCAAATAACGACAAACTCGTCAGCATGGACGAGAACGAGTTTCACTGTCGTTAGGCTCGCTAAAATATAGCGACAGGTTCGCCTGAAGGGCGGATTATAGAACAAGCATATGTTATCCTCCTCGAGCTTGACAAAAATAAAGAGGTACTGGTCAGCAATGATTGGGGAAAATTGGGAAGAAAACTTGAAGAAACTTTATTGGTAGCAAGTCGCTCTTGAACATGACTCTTTCCTTCCACATCCATGCCGGGTTGGGTTGTTCCATTCATTGGTCATCACCATTGGTCCATCACACCATCCATCTCTGGGGTTAACACTACCAATCCATCGTCAGTGTCACCGATATGTTCAAGAGAAGTCATTCAGACGATTCACCTGTGTCTCACCCACTGCAATACATCCATGCTCCATTCCTTCATGAGCGCCACCTTGAACCCTGTAACGTCAGATTGCTTTCACCTCCAAAATCATTTTCTTCGTTCTGTGTCGTTGATGTGGGATTCATTAAGGCCCTCCTATGACGGGTCGCTTCTTGTTAACATCAGCTCATTATCCAAGAAGTTGACTTAGGAACAATCCTTTCAGTACTTTGAAGCTTGCATGCCTCAATGGCAAGTTTCTCACTTTTGGAAACAGGTTTACATCAATGGCCTTCGACCGGGAGATTTTACGTGGTGTTCGACGCCAAATCCTTTTTCACACCACATGAATTGTACTGTAGTACCTTGAGGGTCATTGTCATTATTGGTGATTCCTCTCGCGCCTATTAACAGCGTACATCATTGGCTGGTAATCAGGCGATGTCTTTCCGTGTTCGACTCCAGAACATTTTTCACATGGATCGATTTGTACTTCGAGTGAAGATTGAATGAGTTTTGAACACCCCAGATCTAGTCATACATCTGGGCTGCGATATATTCAGGAATATAAAGACATCAAGTGTACATCATTTCCGAACAGATGATCATCCAAATCAAAGGATTATGAGTCCATGTCATCAGTCTGTCACACAGACGATTGTCTGTCGTATGTACATGAAAACGAATTTATAAAGTTAAGCATGGGAATGCCCGCCTTAGCTAAATCTTGAAAAAAAATTGTCAAAATAATGTATTGTATTGTATCTTATTACAGGTCACCTCCCAGCTCAAAAAAAATGCGGATCCTCATAGTAAAGCATTTCACCCGACATCAGAAAGATTAACGACCTCATGCTTTAGGGGGAAACTGTTATAGACATTTTTGGGCACTTCAACCCCAATCATAAATTTCCATAAACTAAGGGCTCCTAAGTCCCTAAAAGTGTTGCTTCACTTCCTAAAGAAACAAGGTCAGCTGATTACATCATCTCCAAGAATTTCTCCACTGAAAACTACTCATAAATGGTTAAAACTGGACCATACTGAAAGCTCAGTGCAAAGGGTGCGATGCATATCACCTTCCCAGTGTACAAGGTGTGATGCATACTGAGTTTCTCCTCTGTAGGGTGCGATGATCGGGAATGGAAAAATGGTAGGGACAAAATGCGAGGTGGAAGATCATGGAATCTTCTAGAAGCTTCCCCTCTGGCACTTGCCTCTCTGTTTTCGACCAGGGATGAGTAAGAGATCATCATTCTCCAAGTGGAAGCAGGAACTGTTAGAGGGAGGACACTAATCAAGATCCCAAAAGGTGACTCACCTCCTTGTAATCATCTATATATGGATCCCTCATCACAGAGATCCAGAGCCTGGAATTTTGTATCTTATAGAGAAGTGTTGTTGGTTTTCTGGTGTACATTCATAGTGTTGGGTGATCTAAGCTTTGCTTGAGGTGAAGAAGGGCTTTATAGCTGGAGCATGATGCTGGGTCAGAACATATGGTTGTAATACTCTTGCTACTTTTCATCTTAATAAAGTTATTCTCGTTTTCCTCCATATTCTTATGTACTTGTCTATATATGCATTTGTATGGTTAACACACATCTGGTCCTGTGTTATTTATGAATATAGATCTTTGTTTCTTCGATAGTAGTATGTTGTTGTGATTCCATAGGTGCTCTTTGAAGCTGGGTAGACGAAGAAGAAGCGGTGAAGCTCTATCAAGAAGGAGAGGAAATCTAGCGCAAGACTAAGGTTGGTCTTCTGGTTCTCTCTTGTCTATTTTCATAAAGGAAAACGAAAGTAGACTTTACTTGTTTGTTTCTAAGATAGCCACCCATCTTAGTGGGAATAGCAACATCCAAGTGGACACTATTCCCGGTAACAAATACCGAACACTCTGAGACCCTCAAACACTATTTCTCAGCTTCCTGGTAAAGAATCACATGTTGTTGATGGCATGATTTGTTCTACCAGTTTGCAAAATGAGAGTAAAGCATATGGGGTTTCTCTTACAACTGCTCAAAACCCTCCATACAATCCGCATGGGGCTTCTACTTCTGAGATTATACTGTTCAATCCAATAAAGTTAAATCTCAACAGCGACCAGGAAGTAAGAAGAAAGGTAAAGCCAAGAAGAAGAAAGATTATCCTTTGCAGCATAAACAAACCAATCAATCCTCTGATGAGAAATAGAAGCCACACTATCCATGTTTGATCTGTAATGAGGAGAAATGCACTCATGAATGTCCTCACTGGGCGGAAGTGAACCAATTCCTGAAATCTTCTACTTATCCTGTTGTGTTGATTGGACTAATTCCCAATCAGGAGACTCACATAGTTTCTCAAGACCCTACTTCCTCTAACTCAATTTTAATGCTTTCCTCTGCAAAGACTAAATATAATATTATGGTGGCCACCTGAAGTAAATACTATGGTAATGTGAATACTTCGAATGGTCAGGCTAATGATCAACCTACCAATTCAAGTTCATCTCCATTGAATCCTACTATGCCTTCAATTCATGTTGAGAAATCTAAGGCATCAAGTATTAGGCGATTTCTCTTCAATTAGTAACTTCTTGTGAGTGCTTTTTACTTATTTAGATTAGGATATTCTTTACTTAGATTATTAGTGCTCTTCTTCATCAAATATTTACCAATGCATGAATATAAATAGACAAGAGACACAAAATGTAGGCTATCATCCAAGGCCAAAATCTCTCACTCTTTGAGAGTAAAACCCACACAAATTCTTCTTATAGAGATTCCAATTGACGAATACCAAGACCAAGATACTAGTTCTCTTAATTGTCAATCTTTTGTTACTTTCTTTGCCTTGACTTCTCTTCCACTTTGACCTCCCTAGCACCGAGATATCATCATCATCAAGACTTTTTCACTAACATCGCACCGATATCTCTTTATTTTAGTTATACCGAAACATAGATCTAGTGGGAGCATTAAAAAAAATTATGGTCACTAAGATCTATCTGGACACATTTATATGGTCATCAAAATTGTGATGGTAACAAATTGTTATGGCATCGAGACTATAAGAGATCTGAACTGAATCATAGCACAAAAATTGTAGTTTATTATGGAACTGCATTGTAGCTTCTACCAAATTATGGTCTCCATTATAGCACTGAATTATAGCTTCTATAACCTTTTCTGAAACTGTGTTTCTTTGTTATGACACTAAACTATACTTCTCTGATATTTGAACACTTCACAACAATCTCTTGTCAGAATTACAAAGTTATTTGAACTTGTCATTGTACTTAGTCACCTAAATTTCAAAGAGATCCAAACTTATTTCTTTGTGGAAATGTTAAGACCTTGTGCTCATATATATAGTGGTGGTCTCATATAAATAAGTCGACCTATGAATCCGAAGAGGTGTGTCTCCATTAGGTGAGCTGACATGATTTTTCACTTTTTCTTGAGGTCGACTAAACAGGAGTAACTAGTGCTTGTGTTGGAGGGCTATTTGACAATCCTATAGACTTATATACATTTGTAACATGCCCAATAAAGTTTCTTCATTACATTGACTATTTTTGGAAAATCCTAAAGGCTCACAATGGGATCCATCTAAAAATAAAATCCCTTGCTCATGAAACCCATGAAGCAAGCCTTACAATAATAATTTTATTTTATTATTTACATCATTTACAAAAATCACAATTACATGTCATTATGAAGATCAAACCTAGTTACACTTTTCAACACTCCCTCTTAACTAGGGAAGTATTCATAATGGTACTTGGCCATTCTCAATCAAAAGAAGTTCTCCCAAGAAGAATCGGATTGGTAACCCATCAGTATAGCATCATATCAACTAGCATTGTCACATAGCAAGGCTTTGACTAATAGCTCTATCTCTCCACAAGATCTGAGCTCAATGCTGGTGAGAAAAATGATTTATAGAAACCCTTATCATTGTCTCTCCTGGAACATACCCCACCCGAGTTCTAAGGGTGTGTTCCACCAGGACTATTCTTATCTTGGATTCCCATTCCTCAAATAATATTGGTCATCAACAACTACTCTTATATTGAATGCCCTATCTCATCCACAAAGATAATCTAATGCCATATATTTACCCAATCCTCCATTATTTCTCCCCAATGAAGATAAGAATGATGTGTCTTCTCTCCCTCTTAATTAGGGAAGACATATCTATTCCAATAAAGGAGTGTACTCATTTCTACAGAAGGAATGTACCCTTTTTCCCTCTTGGCTTAGGAATTTCCAAGTTTCTTCCAAGTAAGAAACTTGCCTCCAAGATCCCTCTTAATTAGGGACCTACAATAGCTCCTCAAGTTGAGATGATGGGACAATCAACTACTTGAAGAACTCCTTCCTTCGATGTCATGAATTTATTCTTTGTCACGGAGTCTTCATCTCTTGTAACTTCTTCATTGGGAATAGATCATCCATCACTTTCATCCATGAGTCAGACATGTCATCATTCCTTTCATCATAATGTGATTCAACAATATACATCTAGCCTTGCTTCATGACATGCTATCTTCTTCATGTTGTCTTTTTTGGAAGGATATTACATACTTCTATATGGTATTCTTGGAATACATCCACAGTTCTTCCCTTGCTAGTCCTGCATAATCCCATCTAGATATTGTTCAAAAATAAGAAATGAACACTTAAACCAAAATTAACTTTGTGATGGTCTTTCATCATGACATCTTCCTATAGGCATTAACATCTTGCAAAGATGTTGACACATCTCCCAAATATATATATATATATATATTATATATAATATATATATAAATATATATATATATATATATTTATAATATATATATTATATATATAATATATATATAATATATATATATATATAATATATTGTCAAGGGTCTCCATCTTTTCCATACTTCCAATAGATTCTTCATATCTTTCTGGGTATCTTTATGGGATATATCATAGTCAAATATTTCAGTTCTCGGACGTTGAATTCCTTCTTCGATGGTTGCATAGTCTACGATATATTCCTTTATTTCTTCACACATGACATTCCCGAGAACTTCCAATAATATTTCCTCTAGTTACTATTAACCACCTCATATTCCATATGAGGACATATTATGTTGATTTCATCTAGTGTGACTCATGCCTTCTAGCATCCTTTCATGAGAGAAGATTCCTTTCCTTTGATCATGCTTCGCAAGATAGAGCAGTGGAGCCATGTTACCTGCAACCATACAACATGACTTTATAATATTGAATACATGCATACATATATCATTTACCTTTAGGTCATCTACGCTTCTTTTAGTATCTTCCTTGATTGAAAAGAGCTTCAACCCCTTGATTTGCTTCATATCTTATGTCATCATACCATCATCCCATGAATTCCACAAGTTGGAGTTCATGATGAAACACTTGCTTCCTCTCTAGATCGGTGAACCTTCCGATGAGGATTCCATCAGAAAATCTTGAGGATCTTGCATATCCCTATCTAGTAGATGTTTCCTTTTGACTGATGTATGATGATACTTGTCCTGGATGACTTCTTCCTTTTTTCGATAAGTGTCATGATATTTTAATGAGGTCACCAAGAGATATATCCTTCATAGTTGATTGTCATAAATTTTATTCCAGAGATCCTTTATGCTTCCTATGGTGATGTCACGAGCTCTTTTCTTCCAATTCTTTTATTCTTCCTTGGACTTCCTTCTTTTCATCTTCCTTCACTTCTTCGGTGAAATGGGCTTCTTTTCTATATTTCTTGTTATTTCCCTTCTTCATCTTAGGCCAATCTTTCTTGTAATGTTCATAGCATTGAATCTTAGCTATGTTCTTCTTTCCTTTCTGAGGACCAAATTTTCCAAACTTCCCCTTCCTTTCGACAAATGTTTGAACACCTTTTTCCCTCAACCTGTCTTTGTCTATCTTGCATAGAAACCACAAGTTGTTGAATGGAATAACTTTCTTATCCTCATATGAATTTTTTACCTTGCTCATAATCAAGCTCAATAGGGCTTAGCGACATCGATAGTTTTGGAGACTGAATGTTGCTAAGCCCTATTGAGCTTGATTATGAAACCATTTATTTTGCTAATGCAGATTATTCTTATCTTACCTCTTCAATCAATTGGATTGATAATTCATTGTATTATGGCATGTCTTCTGATCTTTTCTCTCGCATATTCCCTACTGATGAGAGCATCATGGAGATCATGATGCCAAACAACGCACCATGGGATAATCATCGCCACCATTCCTCCTTACTAGATTCTGTTGAGGATAATCTTAGTGACATGTATCAACCCAATATCATTGAGTTTCCTATGAATTATGTTTCAATTCAACAAGTCGATTATGAAAATAACTTGTTGAATATCGAAGAGAAAATACCTCTCGATATCTCAATTAAATTGGGTATTATCAAGAATCTACACATTGGTATGTATTTCTGTCCAGATGAGATTAAGACCTATAAGGCCCTATTCCAGGAATTTTGAGATGTATTTTCCTGGTCTTGTGAGTAAATTCTAGGTATCAATCCAAATATAGTGGTGCATGGAATTAAAACTTATCCTGATGCAAAACTAGTTCGGCAATGCCTCCATCAAATCCATCCCAAGAAAGTTGTCACAATTAAAGTTAAATTTGAAAAACTTATATGTGTTGGTTTCATCTACCCAGTTCCTTTCACCCATTGGGTGTCAAATATTGTTCATGTCATGAAGAAACAGGGAACAATCCATGTATGCGTCAATTGTCCAAATGATAATTACCCAACCCCGTTCATCAACCAAATGTTTGATAATTATGAAAACTGTGAGATATATTCGTTTATGGATGGATTCTCTAGCTATAATTAAATCCACATTCTCCTAGTAGATCAAATGAATATTGTATTCATTTGTCCCTAGGGTACATTTTCATATCGAAAACTTCCTTTTGGCTTAAAGAATGCAAGGGCTACATTTCATAGGGCAATGGATTACGCCTTCCCCGACATCAAGCATATCGTGAAGCCTTATTTGGAGGATCTACCTGCTCATTCTAAACATCGGGTTGATCACCCGATGCATCTTAGGAACATATTTTTACAATGTAGAATTTATAATATTCGACAAAATCCTCACAAATGTGTATTTTGTGTTAGTTCTAGTCAACTTCTTGGTTTTGTCATTTCAAAACATGGAATTCATATTGATCCCTTCAAAGTGCAGACAATCATTGATTTTTCTACTCCTTCTTCCCTCATTAAGCTTCAACAACTCCAAGGGAAGGCTAAGTTTCTCTAGAGGTTTGTCCCTAATTACGCTGACTTGACCAAAGGATTCACTCGCCTATTAAGAAAAGGGTTCTCTTCCATTGAGATAACATTGCTCAATAGGCATTTGATGCCTTGAAATATGTATTGATTTGCGCATCTCTACTATACCCCCCTGATTACCAGTGTAATTAATTCTTGTATCTCGTTGTTGCAATTACTACCATAGAAATGTTATTGGTCCAAGAAGACAATGTAGGGACTAAACATCTGATATATTATTTGAGTCTAAAAATTAATGATAGTGAAATCAAGTACACTGATGTAGAAAAGTTAGCTTTGGCGGCTATCCAATCCATCCAAAGGTTTCGGCCTTATATATTGCTCCGAAAAATTATGGTTGTTTTAGATTGCAACCCTATGAATTATATTTTTTCACAATAACTGTTGGGGGGGAAATAATCCAAATGGATCATCATCCTGTAGGAGATTGATTTGGAATTTATCAAGTCCAAATCCAATATTCCTTAGGTTTTCCTGAGCTTATTTGTGACCTTCCCACTATTAATTCTAAATCGACGTTTGAAAATTCAATTCCAGATGAGTCATTGTTTCTAATCTCATCATCTGACCTATGGTATGGAGACATTCTTATATATCTCCAAATCCATATTTTCTGATCTGATACCTTTCGCTCAGAACAGTGGCATATTCGAGAATGTGTCGGTCATTTTTCTAGTTATGCCACTACACAAAATATTTTACGTGTTAGTTATTTTTGGCCTATCATATTTTGTGGTTGCATTCTTGATGTCCAAAAGTATCATGCATGCCATATTTACGACCATAAGACCTGTGCTCTACCCACTCCTCTACATCATGTTATTATCGTAGGTCCTTTTACGAAATGTGGTATCGATTTCATGACATGTAACCCTCACTCAGCTAGGGGCATGGCTATATCATTGTAGCATTTGATTACTTTACTAAATGGGTTGAGGCGATGCCAACATATAATAATACTAGCGAAACAGCTGCATATTTTTTCTTTAACCATGTCATCGCACAGTTTGGTGTTCTGCAAGCCATAGTTAGGGACCATTGGAAACACTTTCAAAATCACATGATGTCTAAACTAACTAACAAATTGGGAATTTCTCATGAAAGTTCCACTCCCTACTACCCTCAAGCTAATGGGAAAGTTGAGGCTATTAATAAAGTTCTCAAAACAATGCTTCAATGTATGATAGGGGTCCATTGATGTTATAGACATATTTGGGCACTGCAACCACATATGTTGATAAACCAAGGGCTATTTAACCCCTAAAAGTGTTGTTTCATACCCTAAAGGATCATGGTTAACTGACTACATCATTTCCTAGAAGTTCCACCTGAAAAACCACTCAGAACTCACCAAAACTGGACCATATTGATTTCTCCTTGGTCAAGGTTCGATGCATACTGACTCCTACACTAGCTAGGTGCGATGCATACTGAAGAGGCCTTCTGTGGGGTGCGATGAGAGAGAATGGACAAATGTATGACGTGGTTTGCTAAGTGGATGCTCATGGAATCTTCTAGAAACTTCCTCTATGACACTTGCCTCTCTAAATTCGCCCAAGGATGAGTAAGAGATCCAAGAAATCTCCAAGTGGAACTAAGAACTACAAGTGGAATGACACTAATCAAAAACCCAGTGCTGACTCACGCATCTGCAAATATATATAAATGGATCCCTCATCTAAGAGATCTAGGGGCTGGAACTTTGCAATTTGTAAAGAAGTGTTGTTAGTTTGTCCTTGAGAAGAAGCATTGTATTGTTGAGTGATCTTGCTTTTCATGAGCTGAAGAGGGCTTTGATGCTGGGAGGATGATGTTGGATCAGACATCTAGGTTGTAATCCTCTCTTCTACTATTAATAAAGTTATTTGATTTTTCCTCCATATAATCGTGTATGTGTGAATCTTGTTATTTGTGAATGCAATTGTATGGTCAATGTATTTTTGATTCTACATTGTTTATGATATTATAGATCGAGATGCTTTGATGGTGTTTTGTTGCTTTGTCTCTATAGGTATTCTCTAAAGTAGGACAAGTAGGAGAGGAGTTGCAAGCTCTATCAAGGGAGAGAGAAATCAAGCAAGGAGTCAAGCGGAAGATCTAGGTTGGCCCCCTTTGCTTCTCCCTTATCTATCATACATAAAGGAAATCACAAAGTGCTTTGATTGTTTGTTTCTAAGATAGCTACCCATCTTAGTGGGACTAGCAGATCGAAAAGACACTAGTTTTCCTGGGAACAAAATGGTGACTCCACTGGGGACCAAATAGTTTGTTTGTTTTTTATTCCTGTTTGCTTTATAAACTACAGACGGAGCCTAAAGTTAGCCAGATAGCCTTCGAACTGCTCTTGCTATGCAATTGCAAAGTAGATGAATGTTGCTTCAGTAAATCTTCGGGTTGGTTTATGAACTGAACATCTAACTTACACGCATCCTAAATGCCCTTGTGGTAGTTCAATAACCTCTTATAATTATACCCTTGTACTTTTCTTTTACTTTCCATCATAGCTCAGCTTAAATCACTGAACTTAGCTACAAATTTTGAGCAAAAACCCAACTCAGTTTCGCTCCCTAGCCCATCGCACTATCTGTAACTGGAAGCCTATATGCATCGCACCTCCTGTGTGTTGTAGGTGAGATGCATCCCTGTTTCCCTGAAGGACAAGTGCGATGACTGAGTGATACTATTTCTCTCTTTGAAAATTGGTTTTTTCCTCCTTATTTTCAGCTCTATTAAGTTATTTTACTGCTTATGATCAGTATCTCATTGCTAAAGCCTCTTTCCTTTACATTGTTCAGCCTCTATCAATTAGGATTAGTAAATGTTTTTATGTATTTGTCTATAATTTGCAGTCCTTCATCAAAAGTAGCCTAAATCGAACTATCATTTTTGATGCAAAAAGTGTTGTAACTATCGTTTTGAATCAAAAAGAAGAGTGTAAAGTCTTCCTCCTCTAGATAGTCGATTGTACTTTTCCAATTGTATTTTATTTGAATTGTTAATATTTAAAGTGTCGAAAGCAGTTTCCTATTCGAAATCGAAAAGTGTCGTTTTAGTCTTCCTTTCATTTTGAAAAGAAATTGTCGAAGTGTCGCTTTAAAGAAAATAGTTCAGATTTGTACTTAGTTTTCCTTGCATTTAGACTGTGTGTGAAAAATGATTTAAGAAAAGTGCATTTAGTGTGTTCTCTTTGCTCTTTGTCAAAATAATCGTTATCTTATTTCCTTAGTAGCTAGGATTTTCATTGCTAAAAAATAAACAACTGTTTATCATTCTAGATTGCATATTTAGGAATTTTACATCTACATCACGCGGTGAACCTTGAAAGGAAGACTTCTAAGCAAGATCAACTCTAAAATAAATATAAATGAAAATAGAAACACTTTGGAACCTAACGCAATCACATGATGGTTGAATTGGCTGCCAAATTAGGACTATCCCATGATAGTTCTACTCCATATTATCCGCAGGCTAACAGACAAGTTAAGGCCATCAACAAAGTCTTAAAGCACATGCTGCAAAGGATGATTGGAGTCCACAAACGGAATGGGAATTTAATCCTGTACTCAGCTCTATGGGAATATAGGACATCGGTGATAAATGCGACTGGATTTACGCCCTTTCACTTGGTGTATGGTCTGGAAGCTGTCTTACCGATCTAGTGTGAAATTTCATCTCTCAAGCTCGCAATAAATCTACTTCCCAAAACTTCAGAGGAAGAGGCTCATTTCTTGGAACTAATCCACTTGGATGAAACCCGTCATGACACCGCGTTGGCTAAAGAAGCACATAAGAAATGTGTCAAAGCACAATTTGACAAGAATGTCAAGCCTCATGTCTTCTCAGAAGGAAACCTGGTCTTGCTTTACGATTAAGACTCTGATAAATTGGGAACAGGTAAGTTCGAACCATTATGGATGGGCCCCTACATTGTTAAATGATTATTGGTAAAAGGAGCCAATGAGCTGTTAGATTACGATGGGATTCCACTATCGCAACCCCGAAACAGGTTGTATCTTAAGCATTACTATGCTTGATTAAGTGTAGTAATCTCTTAGTAAATATGATTTTGTTACATTATTTTTTTCATTAAGAGTTGTCATTTTGGTTAGGTAATCAATTTTGCATTTGTTGCAGATGTCAGACTATTTTGAAACATTCATTGGGTATGCCGACGAAGCTAGTCGCAGTACGCAGAACCTATCTTCTGCAGCCTGGGCCATTTTTGCTCCAAGCGTTGAGTTAGTGAGTTTCAAGGGGATTTGTATTGGTCGATCAACGAATAACATCGTTGAGTACAACGTGTTGATGGAGCTTCTCTTTCATTCCATTTCACATGGCATACATCGACTTGTTGTGAGGCTAGATTCGCAACTTGTCATTCTACAGTTTACTGGCGTCTATTCCGTTCGGAACCCATCTATCTATCGTATGTTCCTAAGAGTTAGGATTGTGGAAAGACAATTTGATTCCATTCAATATCAACACATTTCCAGAAACTTAAACACATTAACTGATTCATTAGAAAATTATGTGTTAGATAGACACTTGCAACACTTGTAAAGAAAAGCATTTCACATTAACATTTGCATCAGGATCACATAACTTAACCAGAATAAAACTCCGAAAATCAAAAATATATAACTGTTCATATTTTTTTACAAAATGTTTTTTGTCCAAGAAAAAATCAGTCATATGACCAAGAAACTCAAAAATGAATGCAGGAAAGCACCCTAGACTAACTGGTGATAGCAAGTCACCGCCTGTGTGATCATAGGTAAGATCCTAGTCCATCGACTCGGCACGCTAGTAGTATGGTGTTGTAACCTTAGAGGTAACTCGTTAGTCCTCACATATTGAATATCAAGAGTGAGACCCTTGATCTGATCCTGCAACACTGCCAGGGTCTCCGCTATGTCCAAATCGCGAAGGACAACCCTCCCTACAGCCTCTCCTACTGGAACGTTAGTTGCTGCCCTTGGGGTGCCGCTGGTCTCACTGGCCCAACATCTGCAAAAATATAGGAGTTTGATTAGTCTTGATAACATTTAAAAACACAAAAACATTATAAAACTAATAAACAAAGATATGGTCAAATAATTTTACCCATAACACTCCACTTCTCGCCAGCCAGTAACGCCATATCTGGGTCACCTCGAAAATCCATCTCAACGTATGGATACTCTGCAAAGACCATCTCCTAATGGTCAAACCACTCAAAGAAGGCATCAGAGAAAGAAATTTGTGACTGACCAGCATGTCTGCCCATGAGATCAACCCATCTCTGCATCCATGGTTCCCTCGGTGCTGGCAATCCTAGTGAAATGTACTGTGGCTGCATCAGTGGAATCCTCTCCAAAGAAAGAGCAATCAAAATGGAATTGTAGCCAAAATTCTTGGATCTTCCATTCTTTACCTTGGAGAGCTATTCTTTTATGACCAGAAGTACTGCCTCACACCAGTTGAATACCTTTGGTTCCATGCATTCCAGGGCGTACTGCATATAAGATCTGTTGGCCAAATGAAGAGCCATGCTACCAACCAATCTAGAAAAGGTGAATAAAATGGTCCTCAAGGTCCGATCAATGACATCTCATTTATTGATCTTGTTGTCCCTACTAGGCTGAGATCCATCTCTACAAAACTAGCGAATATAGTCCCTCACAGATTCACCCCCATAAGCGGATCCTGATAGTGAGAGAGGGGCACCATGCCTCGATAACCCCATAAAAAAGTAGATATCCTCGACTGTCAATGGAATGGATTTGCCTCTAATCAAAAATACCTCATTGATCAGATCCCATGCATCAAGAAAATGTTGCAATAAACTAATTTGTTGCCTCATGCCGGATATGCGGAAGAATTTTAGCAGGCCACAGTTTCGCAGTGCAGTAATTGTACCCTGATCGTGTAAGGAAATCATGTCCTCTTCTTCATGCTCATGTTCACACCATGTGATGACCATCTTGATCTGATAAATATCTGAAACACAAACAAAATATGAATTAGGATCCTAATTTGAGAAAAAACAAGCAAAAATTTCATGAAAAATCAATGTGAAAAGTTTCCCTTCTGCGCCCATTGCACCATGCCTGTGCACAGGGTGAGATGCATACTGACTGGCCAGTGTCCAGCTCAGTATGCATCGCACTTTTTGATGTAGGCCAGGTGTAATGGAGGGAGAACGAGTTCTTCAAACCCCAAGGTCCAAGAAGCAGGGAAAAACTTGCTCAAAATCAAAAAAGGATGGAATGCAAATGAAGAGCTCAGGGTTAGCTCCTACTTGGTGCTGACGGCGCGAAGAATAGTCCACCGAATCTCTGAAATCAGATGATGAAATTTGAGGGGGGAATCCACTCCAGAGCTCCAAAATCCCAAATTTGAAATGAAATGGTAAAAATGAGAGGTAAAACTACTTTTTATGTTACTATTCACGTACTTCAAGTAAAATGTTAGTTTTTAACTCATTTTTCAGGCATGTATATGTATTTCTAATCAATTTGATGGAGCAGTTGAGCAAGTTGAACGATCGATAAAAAAATCTAACGTGTTAAATGGTAAATCAAACATCTTTTACCATTATCATGAGCAATGTTTCCGCAAGGTTCAAGCTCATTAAAAATAAACCCGCCACTGAGCACATGTTGGCACAAGGTTCAAGCTCATTAAAAAATAAACCTACCTTTGGTAAGCGACCTCTGTGATTGCATTGCTATCAACCTTTTAAGCCTTGGTTGTGTTCCTACCATCACCTCTATTCTTTTGGCCGATCATACACTTCCACTTGATTGTTTACCCTTTTGAGGAACAACTGCGATGAGTGATTCTGTTAGCCACCCTCTTCACACTACAATGTTTTGAGAAGTTCCAAACTTACCTGGAACCAGTTGCTACCCGAAAACATCACTCATTCCTAAAAAACAAGTCTCTTTTAATCTCTTTTTAGACTCGTTAAATATGAAAAGATTGTCGAGATACTAGCCTTTAAAACTCGTTAAAGTAAGGGGAAGCACCATCCCTCCTCTACATTTTAATCTTTTTGGACCTGAGGGATCATTCCACAAAAAGATCAAGCGCTTGTCTTTTTCGGCTCGCTAAAGCGATCGAAAAGTCATCCCTTTCGTATTATTTTATACCTTTTCGGACTTAAGAGATTATGCTACGAAAAAGGACTGTTGGAGTTTCCTTTTCGTCTCTTTTCAAAATCTCTAAACATGAAAAGGACCAAGTTATCTTTGTCATTAAACTCGTTAAAAAAATAGCAACAAACTTGTCCACCCAAACAAGAATTAGTTTCACTATCGCTAGGCTCGCTAAAACATAGCGACAGGTTTTCCCAAAGGGAAATTATAGAACAAGCATATGTTATCCTCCTCAAGCTTGACAAAAATAAAGAGATACTGGTTAGCAATGACTGAGGAAAAGGGAAGAAAACTTGAAGAACTTCATTGGTAGCAGGTCGCTCTTGAACATGACACTTTCACTCCATCACCATGATTGAGTTGGGTTGGGTTATTCCGTTCACCAGTCATATCACCATTGGTCCTCCACACCATCCATCTTTTGGGGTTAACACTACCAATCCATCTCAGTGTCGTCGAAATGCTCAAGAGAAGTCATTCAGAGAATTCACCACCCAGCTAATGCCTTATCCACTGTAATACCTTCACCCTCCATTTTTCATGACTGCCATTCCTGAACCTTGTATCATCAGATCGTTTTCACCTCTAGAAAATCATTTGCTTCGTTTCATGTCATAGATGCGGAATACATTAAGGCCCTCCTATGACGGGTCACTTCTTCTTGACATCGGCTCATTAACCAAGAAGTTTACTTAGAAACAACCCTTTTAGTACTTTGAAGCATGCATGCCTCAATGGCAAGTTTCTCACTTCCGGCTATAGGTTTACATCAATGGCCTTCGACCGAAAGATTTTACGTGGTGTTCGACACGAGATCATATATTCACACCACATGAATTGTATTGTAGTCCTTGAGGGTCATTATCATTATCGGTGATTCCTCTCGTGCCTGTTAACAGCTTACATCATTGGCTGGTAATCAAGTGATGTCTTTCCATGTTCGACTTCAGAACATCTTTTCACATGGATCAACTTGTACATCAAGTGAAGATTGAATGAGTTTGAAGACCCCGGATCTAGTTTCGTCCATCTGGGCTGTGATATATTTAAGAATATAAAGACATCAAATGTACATTGAAGTTGCACAGATGATCATCCAAGCTAAGGGATGATGACTCTACATACAAAGAATAA
>APFE031130560.1:46413-62340 GCA_000404065.3 Pinus taeda
ATAAAGCATTTCACCTGACATCAGAAGATTTACGACCTCATGCTTTAGGGGGCAACTGTTATAGACATATTTGGGCACTGCAACCCCAATCACATATGTCTATAAACCAAGGGCTCCTTAACCCCTAAAAGTTTTGTTTCATACCCTAAAGGATCATGGTCAATTTATTACATCATTTCCCAGAAGTTCCACCTGAAAAACCACTCAGAACTGGCCAAAACTGGACCATACAGACTGCTCCTTGGTCAAGGTGCGATGCATAATGACTCCTACACTAGCCAGGTGCAATGCATACTGAAGAGGCCTTCTGTGGGGTGTGATGAGTGAGAATGGACAAATTTCTAAGGCCGTTTTCTAAGTGGATGCTCATGGAATCTTCTCAAAACTTCCTCTATGAAACTTGCCTCTTTGAATTCGCCGAGGGATGAGTAAGAGATCCAAGAAATCTCCAAGTGGAACTAAGAACTACAAGTGGAATGACACTAATCAAAAACCCAAAGCTGACTCACACCTCTGCAAATATATATAAATGGATTCCTCATCTAAGAGATCTAGGGGCTGGAACTTTGTAATTTGTAAAGAAGTGTTATTAGTTTGTCCTTGAGAAGAAGCATTGTATTGTTGGGTGATCTTGCTTTTCATGAGATGAAGAGGGCTTTGATGCTGGGAGGATGATGTTGGATCAGACATCTGGGTTGTAATCCTCTCTTCTACTATTAATAAAGTTATTTGAGTTTTCCTCCATATAATCGTGTATTTGTGAATCTTGTTATTTGTGAATGCAATTGTATGGTCAATGTATTTCTGATTCTACATTGTTTATGATATTATAGATCAAGATGCTTTGATGGTGTTTTGTTTCTTTGTCTCTATAGGTATTCTCTAAAGCGGGACAAGTAGGAGAGGAGTTGCAAGCTCTATCAAGGGAGAGAGAAATCAAGCAAGGAGTCAAGCGGAAGATCCAGGTTGGCCCCCTTTGCTTCTCTCTTATCTATCATACATAAAGGAAATCACAAAGTGCTTTGATTGTTTGTTTCTAAGATAGCTACCCATCTTAGTGGGACTAGCAGATCGAAAAGACACTAGTTTTCCCGGAAATAATTGATCAAACTGGAATTTTATTCTTTATATTGCCTTGTGGGCATACCGAACCTTTGTTAAGAATGCTACCAGATTTACATTGTTCCAATTGGTTTACGGTCTGGAAGAAATCCTTCTGATTGAATGTGAGATTCTGTCACTGTAACTTGTTGTAGAAATTCTTCCTGCAACTTCCATAGAAGATGAATGTCTCTTACATCTGATGCGCTTAGATGAGACTCCGTGAGATGTCGCTATGGCTAATGAAGCCTATAAGAAATGTGTCAAGGCACAATACGACAAAAATGTCAAGCCTCGTGTCTTCTCGGAAGGATACCTTGTCCTTCTATACAACCAAGAATATGATAAATTTGGATTAGGAAAGTTCCAACCCATGTTCCTAGGTCCATATATAGAAAAGCGTGTTCTTGCTAAAGGGGCCTATGAGCTAGTCGATTTTGATGGAGTTCCCCTAACGCGACCTAGTAATGGGTTGTACCTTAAAAAATACTATGCTTGATTTTTTGTGTAGATAATTTTGTACATATTGTATATAGATGTGATGAGTGTGTTTGTAGTGTGTCTCTTCAGAGTTTCCTATGGATTCTGTTGATCTTGTTTACATTTTTTTTTGCAGATTTCGGCATCCTCTTAACCATATGTTGGTTATGTTGATGGTAGTACTCAGAACCTATATTTCACATCATGGGTTGTATTTTCTCCAAATGGTGATTTAGTGATTCTATGAGAGATCTATATTGGTCACTCTACCAACAACATTGTTGAGTATAACACAATGATCGAGATTTTGTTTGATGTTATTTCACGTGGAATCTATTGTTTAATCATCAGAATTGACTCACAACTTCTAGTACTACAATTGACTAATGTCTATTTGGTTATAAGTTCAACTATTCTTCGCATGTTATTAAGGGTTCTCCTTCTAGAAAGACACTTTGATTTCATCCAATATCAACACATTTCTATAAATCTAAACACATTGATAGATACACTGCTAATCATGTGTTAGATAGACATTTGTGACATATGTAAATAAATTTCAATACATATACATCCATTGAAAATAATAATAGGACCATAAGAAACATTGAAGATAGTTTTATATATAAAGGTTTGGTTGTACAAAATTTGTGTCCGAGACACATATGTCCACATGGCCTATCATATCAAAACTACATGCAAATATGGCTATAAGCCTCCTAGTATATTAATCATAGTGCTCATGATAACATGTCACTACACGAGCTATCTTGCGCAGTAGCCAACCAATATGGCTTGGCGCTCCAATAGTGTGTTGCTAAAGTCACATAAGAAGTTGGTCAACCGTGGTTTCATATATCCCATGTGTCAGCCCCTCCATGTGGAGCTCTACCTCTACTAGGGTTTCGGCTACATTGAGATCTTGTAGTACATCTCGTCCTATTGCAACAACTTGTACTGGTGCCACTGCCTATTGTCGGCCTCTCACATGATAGAGATATGAAGCACCTATAGGTCAAACGGGCCCAATATCTGCATGAAAAAATCAATATTTTAGTCTCAGATACATTTAAAAACACAAAATATAAAAAATAAAATTGTAAAACTTAAAATAAGAAAAGGTTGAAATGTCGTACCCATAACACCCCATTGCTCGCCCTTAGGAATCATGAGCTCAGGATATCCACGAAAGTCCATCCCTATGTATGAATAATCATCTAACATAATGAATTTCCTGCATAGCCATGTGAAGAAGGTTGGTGAGAAATTGATTGTTGACAGACCTGCATGTCAGGACAACAGATCTATCCAACTCCTCATCCGTGGAACTCTCGGATCAATGGGCTTGAGTGTGATATGTTGAGGCTGTAGCAATGGAATATGTTCTAAAGCAAAGGAGATCAATATGAACCATAGCTAAAAAAAAAAAATCATCCACTTCTTTCTTTAGTGAGCTACTCTTTCATGTCAACCAACACTCCCTCACTCCAGTTGAAACTATTGGCTCCATACGTTCCAGGGCATACTTCATATATAAGTTTTTAGCTATGTGAAGTGTAGAGATACCATACAATCTAGAAATAATGAATAGGATCGTTCTTAAAGGCAATTGTGTCACATATTTTATATTGATTTTTTTGTCCCTAGTTAGTTGGTTGGGCTCGAGGTTTGCAATAGGTGGAAATATAATCCTTGATTGTCTCTCCACCCCTTCTCCCGCCTAAGAAGGAGACAGGGGAACCCCTCATAGATAAACCAGTAAAACAATATATGTCATTTACCTTTATATAGAGCATATGTGCTCCTAATTTGAATTCTAAGCTTGAACATCCCATGAATGAATAAGATATTCTGGCAGCTCCATTTGTTACCTCATGCCAGGAAATCAAAGGAATTTCAGTAACCCACAGTTTTTTAGTGACTTGGTGGTAGCAGGGTCATTTGCTTCATTCATATCATGTTCTTCATGTTCTCTTTCCCTCCATATTAAGTCCATTTTGTTCCAATGAAATCCTGAAACGTCACAAGGAGACTCATTAGGATTAATTCCATGCAAAAAAATTGACAAATTTTGAAGAGATCTAGCATAACAAACTATAGAATTGAACCAAACACACCCCCTCAAAGGGATACAGTGTGTTACAGCACTGCATCCAATGCATTTTGACCAGAACTAATGCTCCTTTCAATGTTAGGAGGGTTAGAAAGGTTTTATCTCTTACCTAGAAGTGATGACACTTGAAATGATCCACCAGATTGATCACAATTAGTTGCAGAAAATCAAGGGCACAAATTTCTTAGAATTCTAATGTTAGAAGGGTAATGATTCGACCTAGTTGTAATTCAGTTTTATCATGAAATAGGTATTTTTAATCCTTTTTTGGTGTTCTGAGCAGGTTGACAGCTATTTGACATATTTTGTTGTGTTTTGAATAAATCATTTTGATCGAAGAGCATATTTTTTTCACTTTTTTGGGCTCTGTCAAATCACAAAAAAGGAACCCCTTGGAGTCCTATTTCAACTCTTTTCAGACTCCCAAAATATGAAATATTTCCGAGCACTTGTCTTTTCGAACTCATTAAAGTAAATGAAAAGATGTCTACTCAGTATAAGTTTAACCCTTTTCCGGAATTTGATAGACTAACTACAAAAAAGGAATACCTTAGTCAAACATGACTAAGAGATTCTCCTGAGTATTGTTTTCTACCTTTTCAGATTCAAGGGACTATCTACGAAAAGGAACCTTTCGAGTTTTCTTTTTCGCCTCTTTTTCAAAGTCTCTAAACATGAAAAATATGTCATGTTAGACCTTTGTTGGACTTGTTAAAACATCAAACAACGATGGACTCATTCCTCATGACGGGACCAAACCACTCCTTCTTAGGGTTAGTTAAATATACTCGGAGGGATTCATCTAAAGGATGAACTTAAGATCAAGCATATGTTATCTTCCTCAATCTTGTTAAAAAATAAAGAGGTATTGACTAGCAATGGTTGGGGAAGCTAGGAAAACAGGGTACTCTACTTTTTAATGGCATCAAGTCTCTCTTGAACATGACATTCTTCCACTTCATCTCCGTGGTTGTTGGGTTAGGAAATATGCTTGTCTTTTGGTTCATCATACCATTTTAGAGCATCCATTTTTTATTTTGGGTCAATGTTTCCAAGTCCATTCAGTGTTGCTGATGTGTTCCATTCAGTGTTGCTGATGTGTTCAAGAGAAGTCATTCAGTCAATATCTGCTACGACACTCTTAAGCCTTCATTCCATATATGTTTTTCCTAAACCAATTCCATATCATCATCATTCTATATCAAATCGTGATACTTGTTTCATGTCATTGATGGGGGATATATCAAGGCCCTCTTGCAACGATTTGCTTCCTAAATTCAAGCTTCTGTGATCCATATTACATTAAGAAGAGTCTTTTTGGTAGAAATCACATTGAAGAAAAAATTTCGGTTGATGTCAACTCATTATCCAAGAAGTTGACTTAGAAACTCGCCCTTCAATACCTTGGTGCTTGCATACATCAATGTAAAGTTTCCTTGCTCTCGGCGACAGGTTTACATCATTGCCTTCAACCGAAATATTATGTGTAGTGTTCGACTTCAACTCATTCATTCGCACCATACGAATTGTACTGCAGTACCTTGAGAGCCATTAAAATCATCATTGGTTTCTCTCGCATCTTTTAATAGATTACATCATTGGCCAATAATCAAATGGTGTCTACCATGTCTGACTCCAGCTCATTAATTCACATGGTTAGACACGTACATTACACGATCATTTGAACGAGACAGACGACCCCAGATCTAGTTCCAACCATTCAAGCTACGATTTCAGGATTAATACAAGATCATTGTGTATGATGGCTATGATGATATAGACAGACATCCAATCATTGATAAACCTTTTTTAATCAGTGGTCATGTCTTTTGATCATTGTACATTTAATGTTAGCTTATATGTTGAGTATGGGTATGCCTCCCTCAGTAGATACATCATGATGTAAATGTATTGTAACAAATAAACATCTCATTGGTTGTTCCTAATCTCCACTTGTCACAAGGTAAAGCACTTCAATCATCAGTTGTTATTTATGACTTTACGCTTCAGGGGGAAATCTGTTACATGCCATTTTGTCACATATGGTTAATAGGCATGTTAACTGGATCAATCAACATCCTTTTACCCCTTATCATGACCTTTGAACAAATCCCTAAGCATGACTCTCCCTAATCCCTGAACTTATGCCTTTGACTGCTTCATTTCAGTGCTTTTAAGGCCTAACACACCATGTTTCCTTAGGAGATTATGTTGACCAGCAAGTTCACCCTCTATGGACCCACGTTGATCACTAGTAGGTTGCCCCTTGCTCGGGGTGTGGTGATTCTATAAATTTGGGAAAAATAAAAATAATCTTGAAGCTTCCTCTTCCAGAAGATTCCAGAGATTGTTATAACCATTTACCTTGGATGAAAGTCTTGAATCTTATCCTATCCTACCTTGGATATTTCACCCCTTATCCCTTAAGCACATCCTCCCATCAAGAGTGGATCTCAAGCCTAGATTGTTAAATGGATAAGAATTCCTAACCTATCATCCTCTTCTATATATTTACTGCCATCCACAAGCTAGGGGTTGGCTTTTGGAGAGATATTTTACCCTCATGCTTATGTTGTGAGAGTCATTATTCCATGCAGTAGGGTGACATAAAGATACACTTTGTGACAAGTAAGGATAAGTCAACTTAGAGGATCTCTTTTACAAGATCAACTCCTATATTTTGTTTTAACTCTCTCCATTTCTATTAATACAAAGAGATCATTGCTTTCTTGTATGTGATGTTATGATTTCATGTATTTCAATACCATGTTGATCTATTGAATAAAGTGGTTGGATGATGCTACATAAATTCTCATCCTGTAAGGTGCTTTTGATGTTGGTGCTACTCCTCGTACCAACTCAATAGAGAAATCTACTTCCCTATGAGGCGATAACTCTGAATAGCTGCGGGAAACACATCCTAAAACTGCTGCAAAGCAGGATACCTCTTCAAGAATTCATCATCCTCATCATCCTTCCCCTTCCCATAGGAAACATGCATTACAAATAATATACACCCTTTCCTACAACTACGCTTATCTTACATGGTTGTAACCATTCTTAGTGATGTAGGCTTCTTATTTCCCTACAAGGTTCTCTTTTCTCCATCATCATCCAAGCATTCTATCGCCTTCTCATAACAATCTACCTTGGTCCTGAAGTAAAATACCAATCTATACCCAAAAGAATATTATATGATCCCAGTGGAAGCACATTTAGATGTGCTGATGTAGGAATACCATTCAGCTCAAATTCAAAAACTCTCACCCAATTATGAAATATTTTCTTGGTCCTTGTAGCCAACTACACCAACCAAGACTCTGCATGAACTTATTTATTCAAGGCACACTTATCCACTAGGTCAGGACTAACATAGCTATAATTATATTTGGGATCAATCAAAATGGAAACAACTCGATCATAGAGCTTACCTTCCATCCCAATAATGGATGTCTGATGACCTACCTTCCCATTATCAAGTGTTGCATAGATCCAAGGAATGTTATGACCAACATCCCCAACTATTTGTGCCTCCACAGCACTATAAATATGAGGCTTACCACCCTGGTCAATGGAAGATCCTTCTTGCGATGATCCTTTCCAAAACTCCAACACTACAACATTTCTCTTCCACTGCCTTTATTCTTTTTCTCTCCAGGTTGAGATCCATGTCCCTTATTAATTGCATTAAACTTCTTGTAAGGAGCACCTTTTTATTTCTCACCTGTATCCTAAGGCCCTCCTCGCTTCGAAGGCAATTTTCCCTTGGGCTTCTCATTCCCTTTCCAAACACACTTAGGCTTAGACTTAGACTTAGACTTCTCATAGCAATTCTCAACTTCCCGATGACTTCCTCCAATGACCAAGACTCATCATACTCAATTTTATCCTTAAATGCTAATGGTGGTCCACTGTTACACAACATTTTGTCATTGTCCATGTAATCCCCATTCCTTGATCTTGGAGGACCTCTATAGTGAACCCTACATGCTTTCCCTTCATGAAGAAACTCCCATTGTGTCCCTCTTCATGAGCAGATGAATTCTCTTTTGCACCATTTCCCCTAAAACTTCTGTTTTTCCCAATTTACAAGACCGGCGTTAATGGCCCTTGTCCCCCTCGCATTGATATGCATGAATTAACACTATCCCTAGTGCTGACTGGAGCAACTTATATTTGTTCCAGTCACACCAGTCCTCTTATGGAAAGTTTTTTAAATAAAGAGCTGAAGCTTCTAGCTCTAGAAGCTTCATAACAGAAATCTGGTAAATGGTTTGGCTGGATGGGGTCGAGGATGTTAGTTTGGGATCCTTTCCCCTATAATGATGGAACTATCTCAAGAGATAAGACCTTCTCCCATGAGAACAGGATCCATCTCCCATCCATTCATGCTATATAGACCTCCATTTTTATCAAGCACAAGTTAGTGTTAGTGTTGTAGTGTTAATTTTGGTGTGATAGTGCTATTTTGGTTTGGAGTAAACAACAAGTTATTCATAGTTTTAGCTCTCTATTTGTGTGAGGGAGAAGTGTGATTTGGTTTGGAGTGAAGCCTTAAAACTATTGTTGTTGAGGCCATCATGGAATGTTAGCAGAAGTGTGTTGGAACCTGGTCTTGTTAGAGGAGAACAACAACATCAAGGCAATGGTTGTAATCTCTTCTTGATTTAATATATATGCAATTATTGATTGATTTCCTACACGATTTGTCATCTTACATATTCATGGCTTAATGTTTTTTGACTTGTTAAGTAGGTTGAATTACAATTTGTCTATTATCACGGTTGTTGTTTGTTGTTGTTTATTTGTTTCAGGTGTTTGAAGAAGGAAGCGAGAGATAGCTAGAGTGAGCAAGCAAGGACATCATCAAATGGGATAAGTGTACTAAGAGGTAGGCCCTCTTAATTGTTTCTAACCTAAGGAAATCTTCCATAGAATGCATCTGTTGTGGCTAGGCCCATTATCGGGCTAGAGGAATTTGTTTATGTCCGCACTTATGATTTTACTTCACCACAAATTGGATACCATACTGGGGAAGCCAATCCTTCTGTTTGTCGTGTTTGAGATTTCATGATTTTGTGTGAAATTTTCTAATTCCACTTTTTCCCTTTGGCTATGTTTCTTTCTTATGCTTATTGGTCTGAGTTTGAGATTCATAGTAGGAGATCTAGTCCCAGCTTTAGAAAAAAAAAAATTCTAAGCTCCCTCGCTCAGTGCACTTAATTCATTGACAGTCACGCTGATTAGCACGCTATGGTGAGAAACACTCGCGCTGACCTCCCTCTAGTGATTTTTGTCAGTTAGGAAATCACGCTGATGCCTGTAAGTGAAGATTAGGGTTCACCCCTGATCTTGGCCAGTGTGTTTTGCTCTCATGATTTCTACCCTGTAAGTTGTTTAGACTGTCTTCTCCCTGACTAGAGAGCTTCATTTAGCTTGGTTTGTGTACTTCCTTGGTTTATCCCACCCTCTGATGTGTTAAGTCTGGCCCTGTGTGAAGTTTTTTTTTTATTTTTTTCTTTGAATCCCTTGATCAGCGTTATTTTTAGCCAAACAGTTATGTCGATCAGGCCTATCATTGTTAGTTTTAGCCTGAAAGTCATGTCGGTCATGTCGATCAGTGCTACTTTTGGCCAAAAAGTCACTTCAATCTCTAAGTTAAGAAAAAAAAGAATTTCTCCCATTCCAGTGCCAGTGTGTCTTAACCCTCAAACTCTCTTCCTCCACCCAGAAGTGACTAGGATGCTTTTTTTTCAATTGAATGAGTGAAAGAGTCTCATTTGTTCTCTTATTTCGAGTGTCTCTTTTGTCTTTCCAAGCATAGATTACATTGCTTGGTTTGTCAATTGAAGCATTTATGTGTTTGGTTTGTTCGATTCAGGGAAGAAGTGTCTTTTAGTTTCATTTATAATGCTTTGGATTTGATTGATGCTTGTTTGTTCAGAATTGTGAAAATTTTCATTTAAAGTGCTTTATGGGAAAGATTCATTTTTCATTTTATGAAAAGGAGAACATCATTCTAGTTTACTTAAGCGAAAATATTGTATTAGTAGCGTCTTTGAGAAGCTAGAATTGCATCATCATAAGCATTAGAAATGAAATGAAACTTCTTTTGTTGTTATAGGAAGATTCAATGCATTTAGGAGATTTATTAGAGAAATATTTCATTCTTTAATCGTTGCATTGATTTAGTGTTCCCTATCTCACAATTAGTGTTAAATTTCATCGAAGATGAAGATATCTTTTCTCATATAGCTGCATATAGGAGTTTTCAGATGACAGCGGTAGGGCCTTGTAATTGAAACCTAATTCAAGATCAACCGTTAAAATTTATTGAATTAACCGAAGGAAGCATTGAAACTTAACACGCACATTTAGTGGTCTAGGCTAGAGACATGTTCATAGTTGTCGTTCGCTTCAGCACTAGACAGTGCTAGTACGGATTTGTGTTCCCTGTACCATCGAGTATATAATGGGATACCCCTCTAGGTTTCAATCCTTTATCCATAGGAAGCCAAGTCAGCCACCTTGCAAACGTGATACATCGAACACAACATTCGGGGAGATTGCTTGCCCGTATTTCTCAGTTCGTTGGGAGTATTCTGCAGTTCACGGTTGCCTGGTAATCCTTTTTACGTAGATCATCCAGAGCAGGCATTTTTTATCTTTACTAACTCTTTAAATTTGAAAATATAATGGATCACTTGTCCTTCCGAGCTCCTTAACTCAAAAAGCGACTAGAGCCACCCTTCATCCTTTTCTTGACTCTTAAAATAAGAAAAGGAAAATTTTTGTTTCAGTGTTTTAAAATTAACTTCCCACGAAATATTCCTGGTTAAAGTTATCTTCCTTAGTGATTCTTTAGGGTCGATTCCAATGGCAACATTCCCAGAGTCTACCAATCAAGGATTCTCCTCAGATGGGAATCCTGGTCCTTTTCATTCTTTTTGAAATGTTGGTGCTCCTTGTTGGAGAGGTAAATCCCCTCTACGGATAGAGGCGATCCCTACTAGCCCAAAACGGGTCTAGCAACAATCAAACAATGTTATCACGCAAGTTCCTAATTACAAATAAAAGGTAGGTGATGAAGACCTACTTGAGTTCCAACGCTTCCGTTTGTAGAAGAGATGTCGCCCACATTCCTTTGCCTTGGTCGGTCACAATCCTCCACTATCCTTGTGAATGGACACCTGCACACAAAGAGAACAACACAAACACAAGCGTGAAATCTAATATATGCAATTATACATCAGTCAGGAAGGATATAATTCAACATCAACCATTACAAGTACAATGATAATGGAACCATAATGATAGTCATCTATTTTTAATAATCAACAAAGGAGAATACAACCAGCGTTCTGACGTCAAGTCCTCCTTTGGCTGGGTGCTCAGCTACACAAGTATTGCAAAGCTTGAGGGGATGAGGGGAAAGCTCTCTCTCTCTCTCTTTAGTGACAAGGTCTCCTTACTTAGGTAAAGCCTTATGGGCACAAAGAAGGCTCTTGCAACTCCAATCTCTTGATAGCTTCCTTTCAGCACAAGTATTGCAACTAGAATGAGAACTAGAACTAGCTTTCTCAAGTCATGGAGACAAGCTTTTATAGAGGAAAAGGAAGAGATAAGGTCAATCACAACAATAATGGATTTGGATTCATCACTTGGAAACTTCCATGGAATGGTCGCAAACTACTTCCCATCCAAGGAGATTCGAAGCCAAACCATCCTCACTTAACTTGGAGTCAGTTGGTGAATGAGTTGGACAGAACCTTTGGAGGTTTGATTAGTTCAAAACTTTGCACAAAATGGTTGGCGCGATTGCGACTCTGGGACAGAGCGCTAATGGTGCGCCCTTTCAATAGGATTTTCCCCATTGGCGCGGGCATAACACAGGGGACCAGCGCTAATGTAAAAAGGGTTGTTTTGAAGGGCAAAGAGTAGGAGATGTCTTAAGGGCATATGAAGCTCATGTTTAGAGGTGAATAATACAAGTGGTTTCAAGTCTTGTCACTTCTCACAAGTCCCGGAATGAGTCCTCCAAGATGCAGGAGAGGGGTAACAGGGACGGTGAAAAACGGTGACAAATTACTGTGTAACAGATGCCCCCTAAAGCATGAGGCCCGAGAGAGAGAGGGGTGAAGTGCTTTACAAGAACATGTGTGACTGAAACACTGCCACCGGAGAATCTGCGAAAAGAAGTACAACTGATATCTCAAGTACATGATATATATGTGGTATGGGTGCAGCCATCCATAACAGAGTGTAAAAATGGATCCCAAGCATGGACGCAGCCACCCGATGAGGATCTATGAATGGACTCAGGTATGGTCGCAGCCATCCAATGAATGAGTCACGTAATGATTATAATAATCCACAAAATGCAGCCCAGATCTAGATATGCACAATCCGGGGTCTTGCGCTCCAACTCGACCCGAACACAGTACAAGTTCGAGCATGTGAATATAGGAGTCGAAGTCGAACATGCATGAACATCGTCTAATTACCAATCAATGATGAAAACTGTTAACAGACACGAGAGGTGCCACCAATAATGATGATGGTCCTCAAGGTACTATAGGTACAATCCATGGCGTGCGAATCAATGAGCCTGTGTCGAACGCCCGTAGAATAATCCGATCAGAGGCCAATGAGGAAAACCTTGCGTCGAACACGAAGAACCTACCATTGAGGCATGCAGGCTCCAAGGTACCTGAAGGGAGTCTCTAGGTCACCTTCCTGGATAATGAGCTGAAGTCGACAGGAAGTGACCTTGATCAAAGGTGGGCCATAATGTTTCCCACATCATCGACACGAGACGGAGAGAGACAATAATGTTTTGTGTGAGGTATCGGAGGGAGGTTGAGTATTCTTGCAGAGGCCAACTTCTCTTGAACATATCGGCGGCACAACGATGGATTTGGCAGTATTTGAGGTCAAATGATCAGGGGTCATGATGACGAGACGATGAGCAGATGAACGGTCAAATAGGATAGCCCAAACCCATGGAGGAAAATGTGAAATGAGACGAGATTTCCCTACCTAGACACGAATGCAGAAAGTACCATGTTCAAGAGCGACATACTGCCGATGACGACGATTATGATTCCTTTATTCCCCCACCATTTCTGGCGAGTATCCCGATTATTTTTGGATGACAAGCTTCACGGGGATAGCATATGATTGAAGAGCGTCATTTCGACGAAATCCGATGTCATTAAGTTTTAACGAGTCTGATAAAGGAAGAACTCGGCGTCTTTTCATGTTTAGAGATTTTGAAAAGACAGTGAAAAGAAGACTCCAAGGGTGTCCTTTTTCGTAAATTTGTGCCTCTCGAGCCCGAAAAAGTATAAAACGATGCTCGAAAGAACCGCCCGATCATTACGACCGAGGAGTACTTTTCGTAAATAGTGACATTGATCCGAAAAAGTAAAAAAGTGACCGATATCACGTCGTTTCGTTCCCATTAATGAACCTGAAATGACAAAGGTCCGACGATCTTTTCATTCTTTATACAGTCGGAAAAAGAGTTTAAAAACGACCGCCTCTTATTTACGTTTAACGAGTCAAGAGGAATAACTCGGCAATCTTTTCACGTTTAGCGAGTCAGAAAAGAGCTAAAAGCTGACTCCATTTTTATTCTCTTTAGCGAGTCAAAATGGGAAAAAATACTCGGCAATCTTTTCATATTTTACGAGTCCGAAAAGAGCTTAAAGGTGACTCGGGTATGGGTTCATTTTTACACAAGCTTGAACCATGGAGAACTCTGCTTGGATTCAGTTTCATGTTTACACAAGCTTGAAATGAAAAACTATGCTTGTTATAAGTTCGCATGCCCCCAACATAACGACGCAAAACGAGGTACATGCCCCCCAAGCTTCATTGCATTAAACAAAGTGGATGGAATGAAGGTTCACTTTCGAGATCTTGGAAAGACTCGACTTGGATTTTACGAGATCTTAATCAAAAGACTCGATTTGGAAAGGGAGTTGTTTCATTTTTTAATGAGGTTGACATAGTAAAAGAACTATCCTCATAACTCTTGTTTCATTTTTTAACGATCTTGACACAAGATCAGGAACTATGCTTGATACACCTAATTTCATTTTTTAAGGAGCTTGACACAGGAAAGCGAACTATGCTCCACCCAAACTTCATCATAATGAACAGGAAGTTGGGGCTTCCAAGAGTGGGTCGCCCAGCGGGAGGTCAACGTCTCGGAAGTCAGGACCCAATGCCCCCAGGACACTATGCATGACGGCGGCATCGCTGGATATAGGTATGGGATAGGTGGCCACGTAGTTGATTTTCGGGGAGTGTTACACTAAAATTTGTCACCATGACTATCTGCAATTAGTATGGCTCCATCAACAGTCATACTATCCTCCTTGGCAAGCCTTATACCTCTGCTCTCCATGTCAAACTTCAAGAAAGAGAGAAAGTCATTAAAAATCATGTTTATCTCTGGGTACGCAGGTTCTCTCTACCTTGCCTGCGTGTACGCATCCCAAGCTCATTGTACCTGCGTACTTGTATGCTATGTAAGTCAAGGGATGGGTGCGTACTCCTGTAAAGGTCAAAAGGCGCGAGTTTCATCTTAAAAAGGTTACTTGTGGTCATTTCTAGAGCATTCTAGAAGATTGTTTGACGTGTATTGAGCACCTCCAGATGGTTCATGCATCCCTGTGAAAGAGGAACTTATCCCATCAAGAGAGGAGCTACCCCATCCAAAAGAGGGGCTTATCCCATTGATGTTGGACCTGATTAATTTCCTCTAGAACATTATAAATACAGGCATTGGGCCAGAGGAGGGGAGGTTGAAAGCTGAACATTCCAAAGGGTAGATGCTGCTGGAATTAGGACTTCCTTGTAGAAGCTTGTGAGGAGAGATTCCCATCCTTTCTTGTTTCATTTGGAAGTGGGTGAGCTTATCAAAGTAAAGGAAAACTCTTGCTGGACCCTGGGAGGAACTTGCACAACACCAAGGCTCAGGTTGTAATGGTTTCTTTTGTTTCCTATTAATACAAATAAGTCCATTCTTCTCAACAATTTGTTATTAATGAGTTGTTTCATATACTCCTTGGTCTGTATGTTGAATATGTTTTATTTTATGAGATATTCAGGTGCTATTTAATCGTTTGATTGTTAGTGAATGCAGGTTTCGAAGTGAAGGAGGAGCTCATCCGGATCAACGAGGTTGGACTACTACAACAGCGTTGGACTACAGGTAGGATCTAAACACTTGATTTCTTGTATGGTAAATGCATGTTTAGAGAAGGATTGCTCTTAATTGTCTTGTTTGTCACTAGAAAGTCTTAGGCTTCTAGGGAGGTTGGTTTTGTCCACAAGATTAAATCTTTCCGCATGACAAATTGGCGAATCCGCCGGGGACTCCATTAATGTGAATGATTTTTCCTTTGTGTGACACTTTTATCTGAAAAGAGTCATTTCTTTTTTGGTTTTTGGCTATTTGACTGTGTATTTGGGTGGGCTAGCTTAGAGTTAAGTTAGATTTTATTTTTTCTTGATTTTTCAGTAGTACGCACCCTTTGAGTTGAGCACAGTGCGTACCTGTATGCACTATAGCTTTGTACAAAGAGCGTGCACGCACCTGTGCAAATAGGCTGCCTGCGTACCCTGTCAAAAATTGAGAAATTTCCTTTTCCATTTTTCCCTTAGATTTTGTCTTTCCTTAGTTTTTACTGCCCAGATCCATTGGTTATTTGTCAGAGATCTTCACCTGAACTTGTTTCGTTAGCGTCAAGAGTTTTAGTGAAATTCATAGAAGTTCTCACCCTAGGGTTTGATTTTTGCATTGGTCCTGTAGTGACTTTGAGTTTAGAAGTTGTGAAACCTTGGATCTCTCTGGTTTTGTCAGTTTTCTTAGGAGTCGGACCTATCGTAAAGTCTACCTGTGTGAGCAACCTACCTTTGTGTTGTCTCTTTGTGGAATTTCGAATTAGCTTGTTGATTGAAGTTGTGAATTTCATTCTTAAGAAAAGAACAAAAGAGATTGATTTTTGTTTTTGACTGGTTTATGATTCTGCATGAGTTGGTCCTTGGTTTGATTGTTGCCGAGTAAAACAACCTGGAATCATCTTAGTAGGCTTTTTCCTCTTTAGATTTGCTTTTAGGTAAATTTCCTTTTGATTTGCTTCTGAGTGAGTTTTTCATAGATTTTTATAAATTTTGAAATTGCTTTTGTTAAAATAGTTTTATATGCTTTGTTAAATAGG
>APFE031130566.1:0-15514 GCA_000404065.3 Pinus taeda
CCACGGCGGGAGCCAAATGAACTTCATCTTAGTTGAGGTTGTGAAGAAATTGGCCTATCAATAACACCACACCCATAACCGTACACCATTGGATGGCTACACCAAGGGCAAGATCTTTGCGTCGGTCATCAGTGACATCTACCCTATAAAATCAAGCCCTTCATGGATGAGGTATTGTGTGATGTTTCCCCCCTTGAATTTTTTAATGTATTATTAGGTCAACCATACTTATGGAAGCATCATGCTATGTTGATTCCAATCCTCGCATTGTTATTATCACTTTGGGCAGTAAATTATACAGGATACCGGAGGTATCCCTACCTACCATCATTTCTTTGATCTTTGCTAAGAAATGCAGTAATATCATATCTTACACTCGGAAATATGATTTCTTTTTTATTCGCTCTCAAATTAAGAAGAAGATCGTGGCCACATCCATCCCCCTCAGGGAAGGGTACCTCCACGCAGCAGAAGCAGGTGGACAAGGTTGTGGAAGAATACAAGGATGTCTTCTCCTCACCCACAAGGGTACCTTTGCACTGTCAGGTCAAGAATTTGATCGATCTAACTCCTAGAGAACCTCTACCCAATGGGTTGATATACAATTACTTTCTTCTAGAAAAGGAAGAAATCAAGAAACATATCTCGTAGTTACTACAAAAAGGGCACACCTAACGAAGTTCCTCGCCCTGTGAGAGCCCGATTGTACTCATATAGAAGAAGGATAGGAACTGGGGATTATTAAGCACTAAATAAATCATTTTCAGGAACATGTATCCAATCATGGATTGATGAACTTCTTAACTAGCTCAAGGGGAGCAAGTATTTCAACAAGATTGATTTGAACTCTAGTTATCACCAGGTTACAGTAACCCACATATGTATGGAAGATTGCCTTCAAATCTAAAGAGGGCCTTTTTGAGTGGTTGGTCATGCCTTTTGGGTTAACAAATTCACCTACAACTTTCATGAGGTTGATGGATGACATCGTTTGTCCCTTCACCAACTCGTTCATGATTTAATATCTCGACGACATCCTCATCCTCAACAAGATTTGGGAAGAGCACATACAACACATTTGGCAAGTCCTTCAAACCTTGCATCAATACAAACTATGTTCCAACTAGAAGAAATGTACCTTTGGCATGAACCAAGTCCGATACATCATTGATGAGAAAGGCGTGCGTTTGGATCTGGTTAAGATCCAAGTCATTCAAGATTGGCCAGTCCCAACCAATCTAATAGAGCTTCGCAACTTTTTGGGCCTTTCTAATTTCTATCAAAGGTTCAAGTTAGGATTCTCTCATATCACTTGCAATTTGAGTCAAGTTACTAAGGGTGGAGATAAAGAAAAAAAATTATTATAAGTCCCATTAGAAAAGGCATTCGTTGAAATGAAGCACTACCTTTTCTCTACACTAGTTCACATTACAGACCTACAACTACCATTTGAAATTGAGATAGATGCCTTTGATTGTGCCATTGGTGCAATCCCTACATAGTAAGGGAATTTAATGGCCTATCATAATGAGACAATCTTCGATACAATTTAGAAATACCCCACCTATGACAAATAGATGTATTCCATCATGCAGGCTTATCGATAGTGGAAACATTAGATTATAGGGAAGGAGATGATCATCCATACAGATCTCCGACCTCTTCAGTTTATATAAACACAAGAGAAGTTGCAAAACGACTAACATCAGAAATAGTCCACATACCTTCAACAATTTCATTTGAACATTAAGTACAAGAAGGGAAACACCAACAATGTAGCAGATTGCCTCAGTCGACCACTAGTTGTGGTTCTGACCATTTTCCTGGACTCTTATGGGCACAAGACTTCTGGATGGTCGGAGCTTTATAAAAATGATCCATAATTTGGCATCACATACCAGATGCTTATGGAGGGAAATCAAGTTCCAGAACCTCCAAGACGTACTATTATGCCACTTGGGACACCCTTGTGTTCCTTCAAGTGAGCATTCCAAAATGATTTGGGAAGTGCACTACATTTAGGTCGCAGGACACTTTAACACAGAGAAGACAATGGCAGTACTACAGGATTATTTTTATTCTCCAAATCTCCGAGAGGATGTTGGAAAATATATCAGATCCTACACTACATGTGTCATCTCCAAACCATCTATTAAGAAGCAAGGCTTTAAAATCCTCTGCCTACTCCTAGTCAGCCTTGGGAATCCATCTCCATGGACTATATATTTGACCTTCATTCTACCAAGCATGGTAATGACTGTGTATTTGTGGTCGTTGATAAATTTTCTAAGATGGCTATAGTGATGGCTTGAAAGAAGAGCATCACAGCAAAAGACACTACCAAACTCTTTTTTGAACGAGTGTGGGTACATTTTTGGATCCCGCATACCATTATATAAGATTAGGATAGAAAGTTCCTAAGCACATTCTAGTCAAGACTCTAGTCATTGTTGGACACTAAGCTCACAAATTCAACTGTATTCCATCCTCATACGGATGTCTAGACAGAGGTTGTCAACAGGATGATAGTGTACATACTATGCATGTACAACTTCAAGCATCCACGAACATGGGATGAGATTCTTACCTATGTGTAGCACAGCTATAACAAATGTTTTCATAGCTTGACTAGTCACAACCCATTTCAAGTGGGCATGGGATTTCAACCATTGTGTCCCGTTGATGTTGTAATGCCTCTTAAGACTACGCAGACAGAATATGCACATGTTCAATCTAAATCTGATAAAGCCACCACGTTTATTGAAATCATCTAGCACATCTTCTAGTAGGTTCATGACATCCTCGATAAATCCAATGCCAAGTAAAAATAGTGTCATGATTAGCATCGGGTTCCACACAAGTTTCAAGTGGGTGATAAAGTTTGGTTGCATTTTCAGAAGGAACGTCTTACTAGAGCCCATTGAGAGCTCCAAACACTCTGATATGGTCCTTACACAATCACCAAGGCTATGAAATACAATTCTTCTAAGCTCAGCATTCCCCAATTCCTTGGCCTGCACCTAGTGTTTAATGTGGACTGCCTTTGGCCATACTTTCCACCATTGTTGGAGAAACTGACACAAATAGACCTCAACCCAAATTGCAATGAATAGGCCACGACTGATCAGATCATGGACTATTAAATTAATAACACTCACCACTAGAGGATCCAAGTGTATCGAGTTGTCAAATCTGACCAAATCCTGCACCAAGGAAAGTGGCTCACATTGGACCAATTTCAACAGAAGTTTCCCCATCTCATGGAGGCACTCCATGCAATGGGGACCATTTCTTCCTATGGGGGGAGGACTAATCTAGGACGATATTGGTGGCCACCTACTTATTCAACTTGGACCCCCAATAATATTTCCTTTTGGTTTCCTAATTTATGACACAATATACTATTTTTAGTTGTTTTTCAGGTCTTGAACTTTTGGAGTTGTTTTGAGGCCTTAAACGATGCTTTTCTCTTTATTTTTTTAAATGGGAAGCCCCCTTATTGTTTGGTAGGGGTCTGTAGTCAAAATTTGTTGTCCCTGGATAGATATTTCTAATGAGGTATCGTACGCGTCAAACGGAGATTGTATGTTAAAGTTATGACCCTGGGAAGTTATCATACTAATTAACCCCAACAGTGCCCACAAACTTTTGGTGCTTCATCTCCTAGGGTTAGGTTTTCAGATATTTGTGGTTTTTCCTTATTTCTAAATAATAAAAAAGCTTTGGAGCTTCATTCTAACATATTTCAGAGGCATGTAGTTGTGACATCTCTTCTCAGAGATAAGTTACCATCGCCTGAGCTAATTTATTTTCATTTTGCATGTAAACAATTTTCAATATTTGCTATTAATTAATTAAAGTTCAGTTTTCGATGCAACTCTGTGTTTCTGCTTAAATCTGTATTTCATTTTGTTCCTACATAAATCTGGATCAATAACCATCTATGAAAGTATGTGATGTTGTTCAATCCAGGAACAATGGACAAGCCTTGTGTACAAGAATAGTACTGGGAAAACATAGGCCAAAAGAAAAAGCAATCAAGTGGTTCAAAGCAAAAGAACACCATGAAGCTTCCAAGAAAGGGGAAAAAAGTGGAAAGGGAGAAATGATAAAAAGACAATAACCCTACCAATCATTGCAGCCACTACAATATTGATGGTCACTGGTCTAGGTTGTACAAGGAAGGAAATGAAATGAATAAAAACCAGGGAAATATAAAAAAAACACAATAATATGGTGAAAACCCAATTTTTGTTAATAAACGAAATAGAAAAATATTTTATAATACAAACTAACTCGAATGGTGGTAGCCATCTCTGAAAAGAGAGAGATAGTGGCTACACACATTCACAGAAGGTGTTACAAGAGACCAAAAGAATGGTGTTTCTAACATAAAGAAATAACCCTAGATGTACAAGACACTAACCATGGAAGAAGAAATGCCAAAAGGTTTGCAAGGGTACAACTTTTGCATAAAATATATGTTTGGGGCACACAATAGTTTGTTGGAAAAAACTATACAAATACTATAACTTTTGATTGGGGCTAGGGTATTCCATGACAACCCCTGGGCCCCCTAATTTCCAAAAAACATTGTTTAGGACCTCAAAATGACCCTACAAATTTGGGACCCAAAACTCATAGAAAAACTTCCAAAAAGATAGAGAATCGTTGAGACAGTGAAAGAGGTGGGTGGCCACCGATATTCACCTAGATTATTTCTCCCCCTTTAGGAAGCAATGGTCTCCATTTCATCAAGTTCCCTCATTGGATTGGGAAACTTCTGCTAAATTTTCTCTTGGTGAAGAAGTTTCCCTACTTTGACAACCTGGTGGAGTTGTATGTGTTGCTAGTAGGTATGCTTCATCTTTTTGTCCATGATATGACCCATTTTAGTCTATTCAATATAGTCAATATTGAGTTATGTGTGGACCAATTGTTCAACTACCTCTAAGGTGTCAAAAAAAGGTGTAAAATATGGTCAAAGCAACTCCACATTAAACATTGGGTGCAAGCCAAGGAAAGGGGGAATACTAAATTCAAAATAATTTTCACCCACAACCTTTATGATTGTGTAAAGCCCATATCAAAGTGGTATGAACTTCCCATGGGGGATTATGAGGTGTTGTTTCTATAAATGTAACATGTTGGTTCCCATATTGTTCTAGTGACTTAGAACAAATTAAGAAGACATTCATTGAGGAGCTATGGATCCTCCCGCTATAAGATAGAGACTGGTCCTCTCTATCCACAAGGGATATTCCCTGTATTTGGTATTTATAAAAGATTATCTAAGTCAGCAAATAGGTGTGGCCAGATTAGTCATAAGAGAGTGTTTTTTAAAAATGGTGAGTGATTAAGCTTTGTTAATAGGTTGGAATTATACAAAATATGTGATTCACGAACCTAATGAAACTTAATGCTTGCAATTAAGATAAATAGTATGAACTAACAAAATAACATAACAAAATTAAAACTAAATAGAATATAAAGTAAAGAACAAAGACACAAATATCATTGGTAATATATTATATATACCCTAATAAGAGTCAAGAAGCAATCTCAATATCATGTATTGTCATACTTCTATCTACAACAAACTAGGTAAATATCATGAACAAAAACCTTAGATATTGTATATCAGACGGTAAATAATTCAAGTGATAATTGTAAAGAAATGATGGTGATCATGTTAGCCATCAAATCTTTAAAAGCGCCAAGATATGGACACAAAACAAATAAACACAATCTCTGGTATGTAAATATATTTGGCATGAAAGTCGCAAATAAACTCATTAACATCATGCATTAATAAATTAACCTACAACTAGTTAGTGAAATATCTTGATTTGAATCCTTCAAATAAATATATTAAGAAAGGAAAACAAACCAAGTAACATTAGAATAATTTATCATTTGCTCAAATCAACATGTTTAAACCATTCAATAGCCATAAACATAAAATATAAAACTTCACAAAACAAATGAAAATACTATGTATTACAATAGCATGAATAAATTACAGAGTTCAAGAATCTAGTTCACATAGTTTGTGGAAACGATTGCAACATAGGTCTTATTTCCCTCCAAAGCCAAGCATCCCCTCTCCAATAAAAAATGTGGAAACCATTGCAACATAAGTTTCATTTTCCTACAAAGCCAAGCATCCCCTCTCCAGTAAGAAACATAGTTTTATATAAAAAGATCAACTAGCTGCGTTGTAACTGTCTACTTAATTAAAATAAAAATAACAATTACTTTGAAAACCATAATGATTTCCTTACACATAATTCTTCAAATTATTCATCGAATTATTTAATTTGTTTGTAATTTGTTACATGCATCACAACTAAAAATTAGTCCTTTAATAATTATGTAATAACTAAAACAAATTAAAATAAATATAATCATTTCCTTACCTGCTCCTTTAATAACTTTCCATAACATTACAAGGAGAAGTTATTTGGTAAAACATCATACCATATGCTTCATTACGAATTAAAACATATGCAGGATTTAACTCCTGCAGTAAATCCAGGGAAATCCCTTCAAAATATAACAAAATTGTGTTATGCAAATTTATTTGATCGTTCTCTTCATTCAATCCCTCATAGTAAGTGAATCTTCTTCAACCCTCATAGTAAATCCTGGTGAATCTTCTTCAACCTTAAGTTATGAAAGTATTATTTAATATCATATGGTTTAATAAATATTTAAATGTGAACCTTTGTTTAATATGCTCAACTTATTTGATAAGGAAGGGTTTCTAGTGAATATTTCCAATAAAATGTTATAAAGTCTAATAAATATTTTTTCCTGACACTCGTTGTAATAATTGACTTTAAAATGTACGTTGGTCAATGATTTACAATGCATAAAACATTAGTCATTCAAATAGTAAAGAGAGAGAGCTTTATGAGGTTTATAACAATGATTTTTATTCATTTTTAAAATATGTGTTAAAATAATAGAAATATATATGAATGGTGTCTAAACTTTGGATTTCACCCCACCGTTTTGGATTATTATATGCTCATGTTATTAGTCCTTGCCTGGGACTATTAGCATTCGATCAGGTGTTGACCGGGGTATTAGTTCTTCGGTTGACCATAAATTTCGAGTGTATAAACAATTTTAACCAAAGTTTATCGCTAGCGATTTGGCTTCAAAAATTTTTAACCAAACTTTCGATTTCACCCTCTTATTGCAAGCGTCTCTTGCCCCGATGTGATTTTATTGAGGGCAAGTTATTTTATCCTAAGTTTTTTCTTGCCAGTGCTTAGTTCATTGCTCGATAACAAGAAGGGCCACCTAACTCCCACGTGTACGCCATGCAAAATGCACAGAAAGTAGCCTATATCAATGAATACCCACTCTCGCTGATATCCCATCTGTGAATATATCTTACAAGTTAAAAGGAATTCCCATCTGAACGACATGGAGAAGAGAATGGGCAGCAGATTGAGTGCATTGTTTCTGCTCTTGCTACTTGCAATAAGCTTTGGTATGCTATTGTTCTAGATATATTTGAATTTTCTTGGATCCATCCACTAGTTTAAAGAGGGTGTGTAGTTACTAGATTAAACTAACTGACTAATTCATTTGATTTGGTGATCATGATCAGAGATCCAGACAGAGGTTGCAGAAGGGCAGACATGTTTGTCCCAAAGCCACAGGTTTCATGGATATTGTGTGAGAAGCTCCAACTGTAGACAGATTAACTGGCGGATGCCGCCACACCCACCTTGTGTGAGAAGCTCCAACTGCAAACAGATTAACTGGCAGATGCCGCCACACCCACCTTGGCAACAGAAGATGCTTCTGCGAGAAACCATGTACCTGAGTAAAATATCCTCGTCCTCCCTCAACTGTTAAATATATTATGTAATTACGCTGTAATTTTTCTTCTTCTCCTTTTTCCCCTTGAGTTGGAGTTCGCTCATTCAGGAGAACTCTCCTCCGTGGTTACGAGGATGGGTTTTGATAGCCCCAAAGAAAGGTCTCTGTAAAATAGGAGCTTGCTATATAGGACTCATAATATATTTTCTCTATCTATAGTCTTGACTGTTACTGTTGTCGTTGCTCTCTTTTACTTGAAGTTAAGCTCGATGTTCTAGTTTATACGTAGGTTGGATGTTCTGGTTTATACATATGCTTAGGCATGTTATCCATCTGTCACTATGCAGACTCGATGCATCAACACTTGGCACGGGGTATTTTATTTCAGGGGCAGAGAGTTCCATGGCCGGAGGAGTTGCAAGAGCAGAGTTTTCGGGCCAGAGAAATAGCAGAGGCGCCCTCTTTGTAAGTGTTTTCCTGTCTTTTACTTCACATTTACATGGCTTTTCCAGAGCTAACATACCCAGATTTGCTTCAATATCTCAAATGCCAATTTTCCATGAAAAATTAAGAATTAAGAATAGACTATCATCTCCAGTTAAGATAGACCTCTGTTAATATAGACCTGTATTTTAATATACATAAATAATAATCAGATTAAATACCTAATTTATTGAACCCTGCATCTAGTAACATGGATTCCCTTTTCTGTTTAATGTGTTGGTTTCATTTTCTTCATGGATATGGTAACACGAGTTTACAGAGTACATAGGCTAGAAGGGCCCGCCCCCCTTAATTTTTGATCTCTGTTACTAAAACAAAAAACTTGATTTAAGGAGATAAATCTATATGAACTATTTGAAATGGCTAATATAAATACCTTTGAGAAATATTTGGTTGGGTAGCAAATGCATTTGATTATAATACAGAGAGCGTATTCAAATTTACCAGATGTTTCCCTCCTCAATGCCTGCAAATTGAGTAATTGTAAGGATTTTTTCGAAACTACTGATATGACTCTTTTTATTTGTCAATGATTTTTCTTCTCTAGCAGCTAGACTCGAACCCTTTCTTAGGTACCAGGGATATCCTGAGTGTGGTAGTGATCTAGCATTATTTATCATTCCAGACAGGCATCTGTCTAAGAGCAATTTGAGTTCAGGGTTAACCCGGGTTCAGGGTTAAGCCTTGTAATGTTGGACATTCAAAAGAGACAGAGGTAAAGATGTAAAGCCGTTGGGTATGCATGAAGGACGAATGAAGGACGAGAGGCAGGCAGCTGGTAAAGTTGTGGGCTCCACGGCAGTCTACATGTTTGAAATATGTTTTATGTAAGTAGTTAAAACTCTATACTCTTGTAGGTGTCGATTTCGATTCCAGGGAAGACAGACCCTAAAGTTAGAGGTTAATGAAAACTCGAAGACGATATAGTTAATGTGATCTGCTCTCGAGTGCTTGCAAAGCTCTTATTGTGAGCTCTGACTATTTGTTTTCTTGAAGGATCGTTTTGAAAAGATATATTGTGTAGCAGATGGGACGATGGAAATGCAGGTGAACGACGTAAACTATGCTTATGTGCTATTTATTTTGTAAAATATCGAAATAGCGGTTCCGAATCTCTGAGATAATGTTAATTTTTGCTTCTGGATAAGGCTAGCATGTGAAGTTGTATGTTCTGTTGAAACAATAAAAATATTGGTACATAATCTCAGGAACACTGAGATTGCCAGTTATTTATGAGAAGTCTCTACGCAGTGTTTTAAAATATTAGTTATAATATTGTACAGTACTAATGTAAATGCTTTTTCACTGATTTCAATGTCCAAATGAAATCTTTATAATAGTTCCGAGGAGATCGCTGATGTAAATCCTCAGTCGCTGATTCCAACGTCAGATAAAATCGTCACGATACTTTTTAAGAGAAACTTATTTTATAAGAATTAGTCAGATGGAGTTATTATTACATATATTGGTCAATAATCTTCTATACGAAATACTTTGCTTCTTGATATTCCTGCCGATCGATTTAAAGATCAGCTTTTGTGCGATAAATATTGTGAATTTGATGACTCGGTCCACTTCCGTGCGAATTGCTATTATTCATCATTTGTCATAGAAGAAATTCTGGACTTTTCACATACAGGAAATTATTATATTTTACTAATAATTAGCGTAGATTTATTTTTCAGATTTTCATTAGTTTACACTTTGATGAATTTGATACCATCGGATGCTTATTCTCGACAATATCATTCTCCAGAGACATGTATTTTCTATGTATACCTGTCGAAGCTGTCACACGGATATTTCTTTATTTTTAATCATTTCGTAAGAATCTTGCGGCGTAAATGTGCTAATAAAAAGGTTGTTTAAGGTTGCTTTCTTGAAAGTGAAACTATAATATTTGACATTTTGTGGAACACCTGCAAACCCATGTTCATTAGACAGTGAATGCTTTAGATTTTGCTTTGATCCGGAGTACTTTCCTTGGGAACATTGTGGATGCTGGTGAATTCCACAATTACTCTGTCTAGTGAGTGTAAAACTGATTTATGACACCTGAAATATGCATGTGGTTTGTACTATGTAGGAATTGAACACTTCCGGTGTAAAATTATGTTACCTTAATCTGCATGTTGCATGGTGGTTAATTATCATAGTGTTGCGTAAAGCACCTAATATTGTGCAAAAGTTTTAACCTGGTATGCATACTCGCGTGAATAGTCACATATCTAAAAATACGGCAAAACGCTCTGTTGTTTTTGCACCCAATTTACAATTTTGGATTGTTTTTCTTTCGATCCGCGACTGTTTTTCTCCCTTGCGTCCAATGCGATAAGGAACTCCGCTCCTTACAACGTTGCAAATTCAAGTTCTCTGTAAATCTTGCAAGTAATAGGGTCGTATTGTACAATGCAGGACGCATAAGCTTTGGTAGGTCTATGATTCTTCTCAGAAATGTAAAAATTGTGAAAGCGTGGTCACCTTTATAAAATTCCGAGCTATTTCTGGCCATTGTCACAGAACACTTGTTATGAAGATTATAAAGCATAAAATAATTGGGGTTCCTAAACGAACTGATACTGATGGAGCCTGAGAATAATTCTACTCGGGTTGAGATACAGGCAGAGGATCAAATGACAGGGGAGCCACACCATTCCGAGATGTCTACAACAACTACACCAAAGTATCACAAATTCATTGTCGATCCTTGCTGCATCCAATTATGTGGGAAACCAAACCCTCTTGCGACACGATATGTCTATGCGTTCTTCTTTCTCTTTAAAGATTTGACCTTCTTTAAAGGGTCAGGACCTCCCTTGATTGGAAATAAAATTCATTTTTGTAAAGATTAAAATTTAAATCCTATTCTTTAGGGTTTTTCTGGTAAACGTTTCTTCACGCATGACGTTTTGTAAGGAGAAATTATTTAAACTTTCTTAGAAATTCGAGCAAGTAGATGGAGGCATTCGCGCCAAAGTAAACCCTAGGAATTTTTTTAAAGGAGGTGTATCAGAAGTAGTGGTCAACGGCAAGGGTTAAGTTCGAGCTTTCCAGATTATTTGGTTTGGAAGCTTTCTCTGTGTTATCTTTCGCAAATTTACCGATATCTAGGGTTATTGGAAATCATTTTTTAAACTTTAACATCGCAATACACAGACATAAATAAATAATGTTGCAATTATAATTGAAATTCATTAATGGTTGAAGGGCGGGGTTGTATTGTTTAAACATGATCTGGTTTATCCATGATCTGGTGAATTGTTGATGCTATTTTAATTTTCTAGTCATTTCTGTTAAGTTCATAATAATATTTGCATCCACTGTTCCAAGTTTTGAAATTCGCTGCGGACCCCGGCAGGGACTACCGCCACTGCAGTGGCTCCTTGTTAATGTAATAAGATTAAAAGCTTCTATTTTTATTTTTTTGTTTAGTCCAGATGAAGTAGGATTTCTCATGCATAGAGTAGATATTTTAGGTAAATAAAATTTATAAGGTTTTAGATAGTAAATTTAAAACTTTAGATTTGGACCAAAATTGTAACAATTGTATATATAAAATGTAAGTCTTTACTCACTTCTTAAAATAGTACATAAATGGTAAAATGATGTAAATTTTTTTGAAATCTCAATTCTATTATGGATATTGCTAAATCAATTCACTCATAAAATCTGGATGTTACCTTATTGGTGATTAAAAGATGTAAGTTATGTAATTCACTATGAAGATTTTATTTTAACTTGATGCGATAATATTATTTATGTCTTTAGTAAAGAAGGTTTTTACCAATGTAATAATAATTTGTAAGATTTAAACAAAATGTTCTTTAAAACTTTGTATAACATTATGCACATGGGGCGATTAGGAGAGAGAAAAACCTTAAGTAGAAAAGTAAGCTTTGCACGATAGTATATGCACAATATGGAATAAAATAGATTTTCTTCAAACTATTATGATAATATTTATAAGTATTTAATAGGTTTCCCCATTTTTAGGACTTATTTCATTATTACTATGGACAACATAGTTTGATTAAGTTGTTAATCATTTTTAGTGATATATAATATCTAATTAGTTAATCATTTGATTCATGAGCATGTATGTGTACACGTGCTTAATAGTATTAAAAAAATTAAATAATAATACATACATACATACATACACACATACATTCTTATTTATTTGTGACATTGCTTATATTATTGTCACTTATTTATAATTGAATCTTTGTTTTGATTTACTAATTAATTCTTTCGTGTCATTCAAAGATCAACCATAAGAAGAGTGTTAACATTTCAAACATGCATTTAAAAGTCTAAGTAAGGCTATTAGCAAGAGGATGAATATTTTTGTGAGATGAACCCACAGAAGTAGACCAGTTTTCGAAGAGGATCGAATTGGACTACAACATTCGGGTCCTGCTAGAGATGGTGGCTCCCTGTGAGACAGCAAGAAACGTAGACTAGGTGCCTTCTAAATTGGGCATGGAATCAATATGTACAATAGAAAAAACCTCCTTCAAAATGTATTAATGGCCCATATCATGTTATTAGATAGCTATAAATGTTGAATACCAATGCATTACAAATCCATCCTGTTAAAAAAAATTACCTGTAATTGTTCTTAGTATGTGGGAGATATTTCTTTTACCACTATTAAAAAAAACTAATAGTTGAGTATAATAAGGAGGCTTGGAGACATATTGGTTTCATCGCTCAATTAATTTTTACCCTTGTGCAAGGTGTAAATGTAATTTCCCAACAATAGTCAATTTTGTCCTCAAATGCATCGTGGACATTAACCAATGTGTATATTGATGCTTGTTATAATGTATTAGTCGTTGATAGTTTTTTTTCTTTTCCATCATTAGATCGTTTCGGACTGTAAGGTGGGCATTAACGGAGCCCTAAGTTAAATTTTGAAACACATTACGAGACGTTGGATTAGAACGTGGATAATCGTGTGATTATTTCAGGCAGTAGGCACAAGGTAAAATCTCGTGATAGTTGCATCCCGATTTGCATGTGAATTGTTGATCTGATGAGCTAGCATTCGTTGGACCATTATGGGCTAGGAAAGGGACATTAACGTCCACACAGGTAGAGGCCCGAAGTGATCATTAACCATTGGATTAAGGGTGAAACCATTGTTTGATGACTTTGGGTTGAAGGGAGGGTGTTAGCTTCCACGTGAGTTTGGGTCTAATTTTATTTTTGTTCGTTGGATTAATCACATTTTAGTTGTTAGATGGATTTGACTTGTAAAGGAAGTGTTAAGTAAGCCTCGAGTTATCATCAAATATAGAATTGTATATGTTATTGAAAATAACAGCCAGAAATGTTAAATATAGAAGTGTTAAAAATAACATTGTTATAAATAGTATTTCGAGATACATTCCAATTTTAGTTAGTCCCTGAACTAAAATTGAGAATTCAAATTCAAATTTGATCTTAGCAGTTGTTTGAAAAATAATTAATTAATTCATCTTGAGTTAATTAGTTGGAGAAAATCAAACATGAAGTCTATGTGAAGACATGCAACAGTTTTCCCTTTGATTGAGGAAGTTATCCCTTAATTAAAGTGATCAGGATGAGTTGTACTTTGATCTATAATTAGTTAGCTCAGTTAACTAAGTCCAGTTAGATTAGTTCCAACAATTTATGGAATTGATTGTGAGTTCAGTTAGTTAATGCATGCATGCATGTAACTACTGCACTTCAGATAACTGAATATTCTCTCATAAATAACTCATGCATGTCAGTTCAGTCAGAGACCTAGTTGAGATCAGATGATGAGACATTGTACTATTAGTTGCAGGAATATTACATTGAGGATATCTCTTGCATGCAGAAGGAATTCATTCCTTGGAGATTGCGCAGTTACTTCTGAGTTTGGTGAGTTATGTGAGAGGTGAACTCGCACAGGTGGCAGCCAGAGGACCCAGGAGAAACTGCGCAAGGAAATAGGAGGCTTGGAGGACTGAAGGAAGGCATATGTTGTGTCTATTCAGTCTATGAGCAGTATTGAGGGATTGTACTGAGAACTGGATAGCTTGTGAGCTAAAGCTTTGTGTAATCCGAAGATATTTCCACTTGTATGATAATACAGAGATCGGGGTTTTTAGCTGAGGTTTTCCCTAGACTTTTCTTCTGTGTTCATGTGTGATTGATTTCTCGTTCTCTGTTATATGTGTTCTATTTGATCTTGCTCAAAATCGATTAAGCTTCTGCAAATTTGTTTGTAGAAGTAGATCAAGTATTTTTCTTTAGTATATTGCATTATCAGGTGATCTACAGTGGGAAATTCTACATATGTTGTTTTAAATTAATTTCAATTGCTTGATGATATGGGTAGACAATTCCATGTTACTCGCCAATGTGCACAGAATTTCACAGAGTTTAGCACAGATTTTGTAAGATTCATGCATACATAATCCAATTTCAATGAAAATCAAACATATTGAAATATAAAAAAGGAGAAGTTTCATTTTCAATTTATACAAAAATATTGCATCGTTTCATCACTCTAACAGGAAAAGCATTATTATATCTCAAAAACCCTTTCATGTGTTAACGGGGAGGAGAAAACGAAACTTTGAATATGGAAAAATATAAACCCCTAACCTATCTTGGGAAAGAGAATGAAAATTTTTGGCATCTCAATATTTTGTATGACCAAAAGCAAGAATGGTATGTTGAAAAGTGTGCAACAAGAAATGCTTGTTGATAATGCAACAAGATGATGGAGCTTAGTGGAAAGGAGTCGCCTTCACTAAGTGGGCCTGCAGGCTATTTTTGGCGCAAGTCTATTTTTAGACATATGGATCATGTCTATGGATTGCAGGTTGTGTTTATGGATGATTGATCAAGTTGGAAAAAAATATATGGACTTCTATTTTTAGATCATAGCGGAGTGACTACTCAGTCTAAATATAGAACAGTCAAATATTATTAGCTCATAATAATATTTAGACTATAAACTTTGTCTTATTCTCTTGGAGCACTTCAGGATGAGCTACGGATGTGGTACATGCAGATCCCAGAAGGAAATACGTGGTTACCTATGGGATGACTAATATTTCCATGCAGGACTTCAGTTAGAACTCAAGTGAGTTGAGTTTAGTGGACTGGAGGTGCAGTTGATGGAGTTGTGTTTAGTTTAGCTTTGTTAAAC
>APFE031130568.1:0-13171 GCA_000404065.3 Pinus taeda
TGGGTGTTAAACATACCCATACCAGTGCTTGTGCTGGCCATTCCTTGCATCCTCAGCTATGCTTCAACTTCTTGACTGTATGTCTTAAAACAACTGACTGATGCAACTAAAAGAACTCCTCCCTTCAGCTTCTTTGTCACCTACAAAGAGCCTAAGCCTGCTCTGATACCACTGTTGGGTATTTTTGCTTCTGTTTGGGATGGATAAATACCAAAACCATCTTAATATAAAACACAGAGGCTATGCTTTGTTTCCTTTGCTCCAATATCTTTTACACAGAGAAGTTTTTTTAAAAATTAAATACAGAGCAGAGTATTTCACCACCATAAAATTTCCATTCATTAAACAAAAACATTTACATATTCATCCTCTTTCACTCAGAGGGATTCACCAAAACATTTACACAAAAGTTACTCTGCCTCCTATGAAATTTTACACCACTGTGTGTAAATATTTCATTTACATTCACTGCTGTGTGAAAACAAAATTTACAGGGAATTACACATTTACCTTTTCACCTGTGTGAAACAACTCATGGATTTCATCAAAACAATCCACTGGTTTTCTTCACTTACTTTTCTTCCTTCTTCTGCACTGCTGTGCAATTTTTTTACATTACAAATCAAAAATTACTCTGCTGCATAAGATCCCTTTTACATTACAGACCCAAAAATATTTATGCACTTCTGTGCATTACTCCCCTGCAATACAAAATTAACTCTCTGGTTTTTCACGGGTGCTGCGGACCCTCTGTTTTTTTTACTTTTTGTCACACACTAAAAACTACACACACAATACAAAACCCCGTGTATATTTTTCATACAACAAAAATGGGTCAACGCTTTTTGTTTAAAACATATATTAAAAAAAACTTACCCATACTTTCGTATCCACTAAATATTAACTTCGCCGTAAAACATTTAATTCTTTACCAAAAAAAATGTCAGTCGTTAATCATAAGGTATGGAATGTATTTAATTGTCAACAGGCCCGTGTAATTTTCTCATGATCAGACGGCGGACAAACTTGCCTTTAATCCAACGGCGGAGGTTGCATATCGGGACACCCTTTCTCACTGTCCTTTAACCCATCGTGCAACTTGGTAAATCAACGAACGTAAATGCTGGAGGTAAATCGACGGATGTAAACGATATCGGAAGGGGTGAGCTGGGTGAAAGATACCTTCCGAAAAGTGCCTCTTGCTGATGTCAGGCCAGCATCATGGGTGTCAGTGTGTCAGTATCGGACCACCATCGTACGGAAACAACCTTATGCAAAAAGTGGTGCGATATGATACCGGACAGGTTTTGATTTGCTGTGGTGGTTTTCTGCTCCGTTGACTGCTGACCCGTCCGCGGGCAGTGAAATTATAAATTTAACAATCGACCGTCTCCTCAATTAAGGGCCACGGGAATCGGTCCTTATCTGGATTGTCCTCAAATATGAGAAGGGCGGAGGTGTTTGGTAGAAGATCAGATAGATGGACTGCCTCTCCTCGTCCATCTGTAAGCAAGCGATCCAGTTCCGATAAAACACTGTTTTTCAGATTCTCTTTATTATTCTCTGATATTAGCCCTTCCTGTAAAATAATTGTTTGTTGGAAAACAATATGAGGAAAATTTTGAAAAAAACGAAGATTTACATGTATAAATTACATAATAACATTAAAAATTAATAATATTAATTATAGAAAAATATAGAATTCAAAATATTTTAATATTAATTATAAGAATAATATTTTTATAAAATAAGGGGAATTTTAATATAAGAATAATATTTTTATAAAATAATGCGAATTTTATTTATAAGAATAAATATTTTATAAAAGAAGGGAATTTTATGTTTTAATTATAAGAATAAATATTTTTATAAAAGAAGGGAATTTTGTTTTAATTATATCTTGAAGTTATTTTTATATAGATGTATTTAGTTTTCAATTTTAAATTATATATTGTGGATTTAATATTGAATTGTGATTCAATAATCATTTATTTTACATATTTTAATATTTTTTTTGAAAATATATAAAAAATATATTTATAAGATTTATTTATAGTTTTTCAAAAATTAATAATGTAAAAATTTGAATAAATAATAAAACATTTAATAAAAACTTTGTATTTAATTTTATTACTTTATTTTTTCCTATTTTATTATTGTAAAAAATTATATTTTTAAATCCATTTTAAATCTCAATTTACTTTTAAAAATTAATTATAAATAATAAAAACAATAACATTTTTTAAATCCTAAATGTGAATAGACGATATTCTTACCTCTGAAATAACTGACAAAGACGATGATTCATGGCCATCCCTTTGAATTTCTCCCCATCTCTGCACCAACTCATCGCTTCCTATGATGTTCACAACTTGTAATGTGTTCATCTTTGTCACGTGGTCCATTGATTTCCCTTCTAGCTTGGGGCATCTCTTCAAGTTTAGCATTTGCAATGAGTTTAGGCAATGCAAATATTCAGGGAGTTTCTCTAATCTCTTGCATCCAATTAAATGTAGTTGTTGCAACGAGGTTAGGAAATGGAAGTCCTCGGGAAGTTTCTCTAAGCTCCCGCAGTATGTCAAATCTAACTGCTGCAACGAGGAAAGGCAGTGGAAGTCATTGCACAACTCTCTAAGCTGCCTGCAATATTCAAGATGCAACCTCTCCAAATTTTTCAGTTGACCAAAACCTTCCGGAAGCTTCTCTAGTTTTGTACAGATTCTCATGTCCAGCACTTTTAAACCTTCTAATTGACCAAACCTATCTGGAAGCTTCTCCAGGCTTTCACAACCTGTAAATGAAAGATGTGTGATAGAAGAGAGGTTGCAAAAGCCATCAGGTAGTTCTTCTAGAAGGCCACACCATCTCATATCCATGACCCGCAATTGCTTCAACTCTCCAATGTTTTCTGGGATATTTTCTAGCCTCGTGCAATAATTTATATTTAATTCAACAAGGCAGGTTAACTTTCCTAACTCACTGGGGAGATTTAAAAGCTTCTTGCAATTTGATAGATTCAATAGTTTCAATGATGAAAGTTTATCGATACTATCTGGAAGTGCTTTTAATTCTATGCAGCGAGCCAGATTGAGTTCTTGCAGAGAACTCAACGATCCAAAGTCGACCAGCAACTCAGTCAAATTTGAGCAATTATCCATTTTCAGTATCCGTAAAGATCGAAGCTTTGCAATTGAATCGGGCAGTTTCTCTATGGATTTGCAATTTGAAAGAGAAAGTTCCTGCAAACTAGTTAGTTGGTCGCCAAACTCTTTAGGCAGATTGGTCAACCCTGAAAAGTTGACCAATCTTAGTATTCTCAAATCTTTATGGTGTTGAAGATCCTTGGACGAGATTTGAAAAACACGGTGATGTGAACTTCCATCAAATTCCATGTGTATCAAACTTGAAGGCATCTGCAAGTTATGTAATTCGTACGTCACAATCATATGAAAGCATTAAACGTAGTAAAACATTTTCTTACGTAGAACAATTTTCTCGGGAAAACTGAATGGAGAAATAGAATCACTTGCCTTAGATAGCTTCAACTCATTCGGTGGGTAACTGAGGTATTTCAATTGCTCTAACTTTGACACATCATGAAACGGAAGCTGCCGAACTTTCGCTTCAAAAAATACCAACTCCTTAAATGTTTGACTGCACTCCCCCTGCACATTTGCCAGATCTCCAAGTCGAAGAACTCTCAATGATTTATGCATTGAGTCGAGTGTTGTTGCAGATATCTGCAACAAATCCTTATTACCACTTAACCAAATCCCCTTAATCTCTTCAGCACCCTGCATGCCATTATAAAGTATAATTAAATCAAGACAGATACTCTATAAACAAACATGTATATTTTTTTGAGTTCATAGATTTGTTACCTCCTTTTTCTCTTCCAGGGACGCCATCAGATCCCTTGCCCTGCTGAATGTCAATCTCACTTTCTTTCCTTTTGACATACCAAGTTCTAAGATCACATCATGCACATTTACAACCCCAGTAAATGTGTCTTTAGTCACCAGTGCTCTGCTTTCTAACATTTCCAGTTCATTTTTTCCAACAATATTTTCCATTGTGTCCCAATCCCATCTTCTGAAATACGAACAGATGTCTAGGAATGGATCCTTGCATTTTTCAGGAAGAGCGTCGTAGGCCAAGCGGAGGGACATCTCTTTAAATTTTTCATTGTTCCATATTTCTTCCTTTTGCATCAGTTTATCATAAGCGGCCCCTTTATCGCCGGCATGACCTATGAATCGTGCTACTAATTTCAACAAGAGGGGTAGTCCATCACATTTTTTTATTATTTGATCGAGTTTACGAGAATCTAATCCTTCCAATGTTTCCTTTTCTAAAATACTCCGTGCAGCTTGTGGATTCTTAATGCCCTTCATATCATAGATTTGGGTAGACACAGAGCTTGGAAATGCTAGCTTCGCATTTTTGTCACGGGCAGTAAGGAGAAACCTTACTTTCTTTGCTTCATGCAGATCTTCCGATTCCGGCAAAAGATGTTCAAGCTCAACTTGATCTAAAACGTTATCAATGTATATGAAGGCCTGCCTTTTTTTTAATATTTTCCCCAGCTCTTTCTGTCCATCCTCATACTTTCGAATCTGTACAGACTCTTGAGGTTCCATCAAATCTTTTAATATGTCTTTTTGTAACTTCACTATATCAGGTTTAGAATCTATATCTTTAAACAGTTGAACCTTAGAATATTTACAACCCTCAACTTTTGAAAAGACCGCATCTGCGAGGGTGGTCTTACCGATTCCTCCGAAACCATGGAGGATAACTGTGACAACATTCTTTTCATGGTCACATTCCAAAAGCTTCATCACCTCTTCAATTGACTCTTCTATGCCGACTGTTGCAACAATATTCAACACCACATCCATATTTAAAGTTGTGAGCAATAAAATTAAACTCACAATAATTTAAATTTCAATATAAATTAATTTGCCAATATTTTTACCAGCATGTTTAGGATATTCATTAGACAGAGGGGAATTCCTCGCCGCAATGGCAGCAAAAACACGCTCAATGTCAGTTGAAAGACGAAGACCGAGTTCGATATCAATTTGCTTGTATTTGACATCTAACTTCTGTCTCATGTCACTCAGATCGCCTTTGTCTTTGGATGCTAATAAGAAGCTGCAATCAAGCAATGAAATTCCATGAAAAACACTTCTTTCTATCTTTGGGTATAAAACATGGGCTTTCTGCGGATTTGATCACTATGAAACAGCTCTATATTTTATTTATACACATCGTGGTAAATAAGATGAACCACAGAATGTTGAGTATTTACCTTTTCCAGGCCGAACGGTCAATATGAGTACAGCACAAGATCGCCCCTTCAACTATCAGTGTTACTGCATCTTGGATTACATCCTCCTGCGTTCCTCTGGGGCTTTCTGTGAATCTTTTAACAATAGTAGCAAAATAACTCATTTCTTTTATGAGATCCCAACACTTTTCTTTGTTCGTGGAAAGATCCTGAAATCTTTCCAAGGTATTTGCGACCACCAGAAGTCCTGCAGTAAAAACGCTTGCCTGGCCTATACCCTTTAGGAGTTCTGTAACAGGTCCAGATATAATATCTTCCTGAACAACATAAAAAAGGAGAAATTTTCAGATTTAATATATTTATACTCGACTTTCAGTTTTAATTGCAAGAGTTTTGTAACAGGTCCAGATATAATATCTTTCTGAACAACATAAAAAAGAAGAGAAATTTTCAGATATAATATATTTATACTGGACTTTCAGTTTTAATTGCAAGTGATGAAATTCTCTATAATGAGATTAATACACACCAATTTAGAAGCAACATCTGGTACTGATGACAGTAACTCCGTTAACTTCTTCAAGTCGGTTCCCTATGACAATATGGCATTTAATTTCTTGAAACCTGGAACGTTAGGCCAAGAGAAATTGCGGCTGGGCTTTGATACTTCTTGCCCTGGACGCATTTCCTAAGAAGAAACAAGAAATGAAATCATATTCAAATCAGATATCACACAATAATTATAATACTATCTAATGATATAGTTCACAATCTAATTATGTTGTAATTCGGATGGATATGAAAGATTGTGATGTACCTCCTCTCTCAGTTTCAAAAGCTCAGATATGTGCTTCATAAGGTCATCGAGATTGACAGCCACATTTTTCCCATCGGTTTGAACAATGTCTTTATGTAATATGGTGTCAGTGACATCTGATTTAGTTGCAACTCTGGAAGTGGAAGTGGAAGAGGAAGAGGATGGAGCTTCATTGCTCAAGGGGGCTCCCGAAACATTAAGATTGGCATCCACGCCTTCTCCCTCAGATTTCCCTGGAACATTAGGAGATCCAGAGGATGGAGCTTCATCGCACTGGGTTGCTCTTGATACATTGAGATTGGCATTCACGTCTTCTCTATCAGATCTGTCTGGAACATTAGAAGATCCAGAGGATGAAGCTTCATTGCAATGGGGAGATTCTGGTACATTGAGATTGACATTCACGTTTTTTCCCTCAGATTTCCGCAGAGATTCGGAGACTGGAGCTTTGCCGCCCGGATGGGTTCCTGAAACATTGATACTGACATCAACATGTTCTATCTCATTTTTCATTGGAGTTACAACATTAGAAGATCCAGGGTTTGGATCTTGAGCTCCTGGGAGAGTTTCTGCACAAACACAATCGCCAGTAGCGTCAATATTATCATTTGCAGAATCATGCGCTGATGGCCGCCATTGCAGAAGCGGAAGAGCCTTCTGTGAAATGACGGAATCATAATAATATACAGAAACATAAATAAAAACGTTCGACCTTCTGTGCTACCAAAAAATTGTACCTTTTGTATTATCAGTTGCAGAAGGCGAGCTCCGAGGACCTGAGCCTGAAGTGGGATGATCTTGTTCTTTTTCATCTGATGAAGATGAAGAAAAGCAGGAGAAGCGGATACAACAACAAGAGCGTTTGGTTGCCATTTCTCTTCCTGAAACATTGATACTGACATCAACATGTTCTATCTCATTTTTCATTGGAGTTACAACATTAGAAGATCCAGGGTTTGGAGCTTGAGCTCCTGGGAGAGTTTCTGCACAAACACAATCGCCAGTAGCGTCAGTATTATCATTTGCAGAATCATGCGCTGATGGCCGCCATTGTAGAAGCGGAAGAGCCTTCTGTGAAATGACGGTATCATAATAATATACAGAAACATAAATAAAAACGTTCGACCTTTTGTGCTATCAAAAAATTGTCCTATTGTATTATCAGTTGCAGAAGGCGAGCTCCGAGCACCTGAGCCTGAAGTGGGATGATCTTGTTCTTTTTCATCTGATGAAGATGAAGAAAAGCAGGAGAAGCGGATACAACAACAACAAGAGCGTTTGGTTGCCATTTCTCTTCTTGAACACACAGAAATGAACGAGGGTAAAACCAGAGTCCTGCTTTGGGCTTTACTTGAAAGGGTTGGAAGTAGAATTGATGTTAATATGATATTGCAATAACATGAGCGAGGTAGGCCTGAGTTGCAAAGATTATAACAACTATGACATTCGAATGACAGTCTACGAAATCTAGCGTAACAACTATGACATTCAAATGACAATATATCGATGGAATCCAGCGATGACTTGCGGTCAAGTACTGCGTTCATGGATCCAGCCCACTATGAATAATTAATATAGTATTTTTTAATTAAATGAAAGGTAGGTTTATTTTGAAATAAAGTTTCCATTAATTTAATTTAATCATAATTGGTAAATGTAAATAATTATTATTTTGATGTATAATGTATATTTCAAAATATTCATAGTAATATATACAAATCAGAAGTTGAGATTTATCTTCAATTCAAAGTAGTTATGTTATTTTTTATTTTTTAATTAAAATGATTTATTATAAAAAATGATATATGAATTGAGTTATGGTGTTTTTTTGGCATGTGGTATTGATAATTCATGATATTGCCCATAATATTGTAACAAAACTTATTTAGAAATTAAGAATCTCCATGATGATTTGGGGTAAATCTCCATAATTAATAATCTTGTTCTATGTGTTTATTAAAATGTATATATATTTAACTTATATATTGATTCTTGTTATTGTTTAATAATAATAATAATAATAATAATTTAAGCCTATTTGGAGCAAGATTGTTGGTGATTGCCTATTATATTAAAGCACTCATTTGTAAAGGTCATTGGTTCAAACCCAGTGGGTGAGCCCATGAGAGGCAACTCTGACTAGCCCTCTTGGGTATTGATTTGAATTGGATCCTAAAAACTCTCTAAGTTTTCATGACTGTTTCAAATTATGCTAAAAGATTCAAGCCCTAGAAAAGATCAAAGCTATCAGAAGGAATCCTCATAACAATTGCAGTTGTGGCTAGAGCGGAGCAACTAGGACCCTCGGTCGAGCGCGTAGATTGTTGGCCCATGGTAAAGCGCAAAGGCACAAAACTGGCAAAACCGGAGGCTAATTTGGGAAATAGAGGTGGATTATGATACGCGTTAATCGCGTATCACAGGGCGTCCCCCTCAGTGAAGGAAAGCCCCGAAATGCCTGTACCCGAAAACGCTATAAAATTTGAAAAGTAACTGTTTCGGTTCCGTAGCGCGGGATTCCCCAAAACCGGTAGGATATCGGAAGGCTTCAAGGCATTAAGTAGTTTTCACTGAGTCCCACCCGATTCCACACATCGAGCGACATGCGTCCGTCACTTGAGAGAGAAAACCGCCCGCATCGGACAGGTAAATGTTGTGCGATTTGTTCGCCCGATATGAAGGACGACCGTAGGATCTCGGGGGTCCAGATCGATGGCAGAGATGCGTCCCGATGATTGACTGGATTTGATAGATCAAAAAGCAAGATGACAGGGTATTTGAAGTCCGACAGGGATGATGAGTTGGAAAACGATTCGTGTTCGTGGGCGATCTTGAAGCAAACAGATTTAATGACCATTCAAATATGATTCAGGGAATCTGACACCCAGTTCGTTAGCAAACAGGTGGCCACCTCCCTGCGAGGCGTTACCCAGTGATGATGATGCAAAGCAGAGGAATTCAAACGGACAAAGGAAAGGAAACTAGAGGGCCGGGAAGCAGAAACGAGCAATCAAAGAACATACTGGCTTTAAAGCCATGAACTAACAGAAGCAGAGGGGGCAACATAGAGACGCAAGAAGCTAATAGCAGAGAACAGAGAGTAGAAGCCAAGCTGACCTGAAGGTAGCATCGAGCCAAACAGAGTCAGAGAGAGTCAGAGAGTCTGTGTACTCCATTGAAGGCTTGAGAGGTTCAAGCAAGCTCCTCGGCATAGGCCTGTCATATTACTGTGACTCTCAGAGGTCAAGTTTCAGTAAGGAGAGTCTGTGCACTCCATTCCTACTGAATTCATTCTGTTTAGTGAGTCTTGAATCGAGCTCACTGTTTTAAAAACTCTGCTTGAAAACATAATAGAGAGGCCACCACTGAAAGGTTGGACCAGGAGCATTGGGTGAACTCCTTATTAAACTTGTTTTGTTTACATGTTTGACTGTTATGTTTTCTTTGATTGCCTCAGTGTCTATGTATTCTAGCAATCTTATCGATCCGTTGCATAAGTAACATAGGCACATCCATGCACATGAGTCCGTAATATCTTTCATTCTTTATCCTGGATAAATTCCAGATCAAGTAGTATCAGAGCTCTAGGTTTACTAAGGTCAGACAAGCTTGTGCTGGATTTTTGTTGTTGAATGTTAACTAGATCAAAGCTTAAATTAGGAGAAGGAGAATTTGCTAAAACTAACCCGGAAATTGGAAGAGTCTATTCTAAGAGGAAAATCTCAGAAGAAAATCCCTTGGAATCAGACCCCTAGTTCATGGATAGTTTTATGACCCTAAAATCCATGGTGGAGGAAATGTATAGGGACTTTAAGAAACATAAAGATGAAAATTCATCCAGCTCCAAACAAGACAAAGGAGTAGAAGAATCTTTCCTCCATGACACTCCAAAGGCAAAGGGAAAGAAGAAAAATTTCTTACGCCTCCTAATAGCCCTGAAAATAAAAAGAAGACATCTTTGATTAAATTAGATGTTAAATTTGATTTACCAATATATAATGGAGAGTTGAATGTAGAGAAGCTGGATAATTGGATCAGACAGATTGATGTTTATTGCAGAGTGCTGATCCAGACTTAAACAGGAACACAACAAATTACAGAGATAACCATAAACACAGATATGCAACGGAAATAATACTTCATTTCATTATGTAAATTCTGAAATATGGCTACAAACAATAATGGAAATAAACCAGATAGGGCGATGGTAGTTATCTTTGAGAAGAGATGTGTGGCTACATCCTCTGAACTGTGTTACAATGAGGCTTTAAAGGCCTATTTATGTTGAGCAACAATGGAAAATCCTTACATTCCAAAACCTAACCCTAGAAGAGAATGCCAAAACTGTGGCCCCGTTTGGGTAAATTGGTACATCAACTTCCCGGGGTCGTAACTTTGGCATACGATCTTCGTTGACGTTTTACAATACTCGTTAAAAGATCTATCGGAGCATACCACTTGGAAAGTGGCAACATTAGTCCATTGACCCAGTTGCCCCCAAATTTCCAAAAAAGTCATTTAGGGCTTCAAAACGACTCCGGAAGTTCAGGACCTGAAAAACTGCTAAAAATAGTAAATTGTGCTACAATTACGGAAACTGAAAAACTGAAAGAGACAGTTGTGGGGGTCCAAATGGGATAGGTGGGTGGCCACCAACATCCACTTGGATCAAGTGCAGAGCATAGACTTAGACAAGAGTATGATTCAGCTGGCCAGCCTACACCTTGAAGGCACTACCTTGGTATGGTGGGAAGGCAGGACACATGCTGACATGAAGAAACATGGTAAGATTATTTCTGTTTGGAGTGAATTTGTTTATGCAATTAAAAACAATTCTATCCACTAGCCTACATGCAGCAAGCCATGATAAGCTGGCAAACTCTTCGACAACTAAAAAGGCAAAGTGTACAAGGTTACACCCAAGAATTTAGGAAAAGAGCTTTGGTTCTAGGAATTTCTTTAGACTCACCTGAGACTCTCTTGAAGTATATAGGTGGTCTACACAGCTACATGAGGCACACTATCCTCATGTTTAATCCCACTAGCATAGATGAGGTATTCGTTTAGGCTACACATCTAGAAGCTAGAGGTAAGAATGGGAACCCAGAAGTTGGGGGATCATCCCAACCCTCTGCAAGCAAAAGTAAGGAGAAAAGAAAACAGAAATGGAAAGAGAGGAAGACAAACACTGTACAAAAAAGCAAGTTTTCATGCACTCTCTGTAAGAAGGATGGGCATGATGATGAACATTGCTGGCTTCTGCATCCGGAGCTGAAACCTAAGAAGTTCGAGGGAAAGAAGAAGAAGATTGTTGCAACTATTCAAAAATATTTGGGGTCAAACTCAGGAGATGAAGCAACAATCATAGCCTCAGGTATAAAAGGTAAAAATTATGAAGCATCTACTAGTAATTCTACACAATCTACTGATAATAAAGAAAATGAGAGAAAAAGACGTGAGCTTTTTCATATTCGAGTTATTTCCAATCATCAAAAGATTGATACTTTGTTTGATAGTGGCTCACAAGTATATTTAATTTCTGAAGCAATTGTAAAGAAGTTGGGATTACTAACCACACCTCATAAGAAACCATATCCATTAGGTTGGCTATGTGATAAAGCAAAGTTACAAGTGTCTAGACAATGTAAACTTAAGTTTTCTTTTGGGTCAGCATTTGTAGATGAGGTTGAGGTAGATATAGTTCCTTTGGATATATGTGGAATTGTTTTAGGAAGTCCTTACTTATATGATAGGAAAGTTATTTTCTATAGATCTGAGAACAAGTATCTACTCGTTAAAGATGGAATCAAATATATTGTAAGAGCTCATAAGCTCAAGAATAATTATGTCATAAACTCAGAGTAGATGAAACGTATTGTAAATTCATGCAAACAATTTTTACTGATCGTTGTAAAGGAAAAGAAACCTGATAAAACCAATGTATTTGAGGGCTGTGATGTTAAATAGCAAGCTGATTTAGAAAAAGTTGTTTCAGAATATGATGTATTATTTCAAGAACCTAAAGGTCTACCACCCAAAAAGGAAATAGTGCATGATATTAATTTGCAGCAAGATGCTCCATTGCCTAACATCGGAATGTATAGGTTGTCTGCTTTAGAGAATGCAGAAATCAAGAAGTAGGTACAGGAGTTGCTCAAGAAGGGGTTCATCAGACCTAGCACATCACCATGTGAGTCTCCAATTGTTTTGGTGAAGAAGAAAGATGGCTCGTGGAGAATGTGCATTGATTACCGAGCACTGAATAAGATAACGATAAAAAATCGTTATCCCCTTCCTCGCATAGATGATCTATTAGATCAGTTAAAAGAAGCTGTTTATTTTTCCAAGTTAGACTTGCATAGTGGTTATCATCAGGTCAGAGCTGCAGAGCAAGATGCATGAAAGACTGCTTTCAAAACGAAGCAGGGATTGTATGAGTAGCTGGTTATGCCTTTTGGCTTAACTAATGCTCCTGCTACTTTCATGAGAGTAATGAATGATGTACTCAGACCTTTTCATGATGATTTTGTTATTGTATATCTGGATGACATTCTTATATTTAGCAAAATGTGGGAAGAACATTTAAAGCATGTTAAGCATACACTAGATGTTTTGAAAAGAGAAAAACTTTATGTTAAACTCTCAAAATGTGAATTTGGAAAAACATCTTTGAATTATTTGGGACATATAGTAAGGGGTGGTGAATTGAAGATAGATCCCTCTAAGGTTGCAGTCATTGTAAACTAGCCTAAACCCCAATCTGCTACAAAAGTTAGAAGCTTCTTAGGAGCAGCACACTATTGGAGAAAGTTTATTTATAACTTTTCCTTAATTGCAGCTCCCTTACATGCTTTAACAGGATTGAACAAGGTGTATCAGTGGGGAGGCAAACATCAGAAAGCCTTCGACACCTTGAAAGAAAAGATTAGTACAACACCAGTACTAGCACTGCCCGATCTTCAAAGACCATTTGAGATTGAAACAAATGCCAGTGACTATGCCATGGGAGCAGTGTTGATGCAACACAGTAAACCCATATGTTATCATTCTGAGACATTTAA
>APFE031130568.1:13331-30203 GCA_000404065.3 Pinus taeda
CACTTCAATATCTACACTCCCAAACTAAGTTGCAGCAATCAAGGCACTATAGATGGATGGGTTTTCTACAACAGTTTCATTTAGTCATCAGATATAAAAATGGCATACACAATAAAGTTGCAGATATGCTATCTAGACCAATTATAAATGCATCTACTATACTTAAACGTAATTTAGTATTGCATGGAAGCTACATTGAATAATATGCTCAAGATATAGATTTTAAAGATGTATATGCAACTTTGAGTCAAGAAAAACGAGTAGAAGAATTGGATTATCATGTTAAGGACCAACTCTTGTATCATTGTGGGAAGCTATGCGTTCCACAAACTAAAAGAGTAAATATAATTTGAGAAGCACACACTTCTCTAATATTAGGTCACTTTGGTGTAAGTAAAACGGTTGCACAGCTGCAAAGATTTTGTTATTGGCCAAAAATGAATGAGACAGTTTCCAGATATGTAAGAGGGTGTACCATGTGTGCTAAAAGCAAGCCCAGCAATAGAAAACTAGGCTTGTACACTCCACTACCAGTTCCTTCTCATCCTTGGGAAAGTGTTTCCATGGAATTTGTTGGAGGACTGCCAAAATCTAGGAAAGGTCATGACTATTTATATGTTGTTGTGGATAGGTTCAACAAAATGTGTATTTTAATACCTTGTAACAAATAGATTATAGCTGAACAAAATGCAAAGTTGTTCTTTCAGCATGTATGGGTTCATTTTGGATTACCCACTCCTATAATATCTGATCGAGATACCCGATCTATTGGGAAATTTTGGTCGAGTTTGTGGGAATTTATGGACACCAGGCTGAAGAAAAGCACATCTTTTCATCCGCTAACAGAGAGCCAAACAGAAGTGGTCGACAGGGCAATGATCCAGTTGCTCAGAGGCTATTGCAGCAAGCATCCCAAACTTTGGGATGAACATTTATGTTATGTGCATCATGCTTACAACCGAGCTAAACACTCTTCTACGCAGAGATCTCATTTTGAGACCTGTTTTGGTTTCACACCAAGGTCTCCCTTGGATTTTGTCTTTGGTAAAGACATAGTAGTTGATGGACACGGTTATGTGGACAAGGCAACCAAGTTCATTAAACAAATCCAAGAGATTCACCAGGAAGTACAGGAACAGCTGGAAAAGAGCCAAGACAAGTCCAAGGCAAGGCATGACAAGCTTCAGATGGAGCATAGTTTCTAGGTTGGTGATCAAGTCTGGCTGTATATCAGCAAAGACAAGATGCAAGGTGAAGGTAAGAAGCTGAAGCCAATAAGGTATGGACCTTTCAAAATACTTGAGAAAATTAGTGAAAATGCTTTTCGCCTTGATCTACCAGCTTACATGCACATCTAATTAGTTGTTAATGCAGACAGCTTGAGACTATTTGAACCTTCATTAATTGAAGATTCCGAAGAGCAGAGTCAATTGCCTTCTATTGATGACCTGTTACCTGAATACCTTAATGACTTGCAGGAAGATACAATTCTGGATAGGAAGGTAAGAACTACATGCATAGGGGATATTGAGTACCTCAGGATGGGACTTAGAGGTTTAAAGCCAAGCAGTGCGAAATGGATAGAAATTCAGCAAGCGAGGAAGCAATACCCTCACTTGATTGATGCTTGAAAGAAAACCAACTTTTAGTGGTCCAAAATCTTTTTCAGTGGGAAGGCCGTGATCCACATTGGACCCTAAAAAATCTCTAAGTTTTCATGACTGTTTCAAATTATGCTAAAAGATTCAAGTCCTAGAAAATATCGAAGCTATCAGAAGGAATATTTATAACAATTGCAGTTGTGGCCAGAGCGGAGCAACGAGGACCCTCGGTCGAGTGCATAGACCGTTGGCCCATGGTAAAGCACAAAGGCACAAAACTAGCAAAACCGGAGGCTAATTCAGGAAACAGAGGTGTATTCCTCATAATAATTGCAGTTGTGGCCAGAGCGGAGCAACGAGGACCCTCGGTCGAGCACGCAGACCGTTGGCCCATGGTAAAGCACAAAGGCACAAAACTAGAAAAACAAGAAGCTAAGCGCTAATTGCGTATCGCAGGGCATCCCCCTCATTGAAGGAAAGCCCCAAAGCGCCCGGACCCGGAATGCTATAAAATTGGGAAAAGTAACTGTTTCGGTTCTGTAGCGCAGGATTCCCCAAAACCGGCAGGATATCAGAAGGCTTTGAGGTGGTAAGTAGTTTTGACTGAGTCCCACCCGATTCCACACATTGAGCGACACGCATCCAGCGGATGAGAGAGAAAACCGCCCGCATCGAATGGGTAAACGTTGTGCAACTTGTCCGCTCAATATGAAGGACGATCGTAGGATCTGGGGGGTCCAGATCGACGGTGGAGATGCGTCCCGATGATTGACCGGATTTGATAGATCAAAAAGCAAGATGACAGGGGATTTGAAGTCCGACGGGGATGATGAGTTGGAAAACGATTCGTGTTCGTGGGCGATCTTGAAGAAAACAGATTTAACGACCATACGAATATGATTCAGGGAATCTAACACCCCGTTCGTTAGCAAACAGGTGGCCACCTCCCTGCGAGGCATTACCCAGTGATGATGACACAGAGCAGAGGAATTTGAATGGACAGAGGAAAGGAAACCAGAAGGTCGGGAAGCGGAAATGAGTAGTCAAAGAACAAACTGGCTTTAAAGCCATGAACTGACAGAAGCAGGGGGGCAACACAGAGACGCAGGAAGCTAATAGTAGAGAACAGAGAGTAGAAGCCGAGCTGACCTGAAGGCAACATCAAGCCAGACAGAGCGAGATAGAGTCAGAGAGTCTGTGTACTCCATTGAAGGCTTGAGAGGTTCAAGCAAGCTCCTCGGCATAGGCCTGTCATACTACTGTGACCCTCAGAGGTCAAGTTTCAGTAAGGAGAGTCTGTGCACTCCATTCCTACTGACTTCATTCTGTTTAGTGAGTCTCAAATCGAGCTCACTGTTGTAAAAACTCTGCTTGAAAACATAATAGAGAGGCCACCACTGAAAGGCTGGACCAGGAGACGTAGCCTAGGAGCGTTGGGTGAACTCTTTATTAAACTTGTTTTGTTTACATGTTTGACTGTTATTTTTTCTCTGATTGCCTCAGTGTTTATGTATTCTAGCAATTTTATCGATCCGTTGCATAAGTAACATAGGCACATCCATGCACATGAGTCCGTAATACCTTTCATTCTTTATCCTGGATAGATTCCAGATCAGGTATGGTTCAAACCCCATGAACCCATGAGAGGCAACTCTCACTATCATTATTGGATATGGTTTGGGGGTTATAATAATAATAATAATATAAAACTATAATTTAGTGAGTTTTTATTGTTTTTTCTAATTTTAACAACATGAGATGTATTATGTAGTAAATGTTAGTAAGTGCTTTGATAGTTATTATGGATTGATGCCTCTCTGCTTTTACCAACATTTAATTTATGTGATTGGGCTAATTATGGTTACTCTTCAAAACTTCAATGGGTCAACATATTCTTCATAAAAATTATCATGGATAAAAGAGAAAATAGACCATTTTCCCAACCATTCAAACTAAGCCAATCCTTTTTCCAATCACTTAAATAAAAACAATCAAACAAATAAATTATTAAGATCTTATATTTAATACTAAATTAAAAAAAAAAGTATCCCCTCCATTCACATTACATATTATGGAGGAAATGTTATAATAGTCAACAATTAATGGAATATTGTAGTAATAAAAAGAGTTAAAACAATTAAATTAAATTTATTATTGTAATTTTATTTTATTGGTAAAATTACAAATAATTTAATTTATAATGTAGAAAATGACATTTTGAAAAGTGAGATTAAAAATCTAAAAGAACAATTCCATAATAGCTCAGCCCTAAATAACACATAGAATAAATTAGACCTTAAACTCATAAAAGAAGAAATTAATAAATTAATTGTACTCGATCACGAGCACCACAAAAGAGCCTTACACCTTATAATTGCTGGTATAGAAGAGCAAAAAAATGAAGACACTTTAGAATTAGTTAAAGAACAATTAAAGATAAAATCTCAAATTCAAACAAATTATTTCGCAGAAGCAATAAGGGTAGAAAAGATACTTGAGCATAAACATAGACTAATCCGTGTCAAGGTCAATTGTAATGACCATAAATTAGATATACTCAAGAAATACCCTAGCCTAAAAGGAATGAGAATCTTTATAAATGAAGATCTCATTTGAGAAGACCAAGCTGAACTAGGAAAGAAGTACAAATGGTCAAGGAAGCAAGAAAATAAGGGCAATGGGAAATCATTAGGAATAGAAAAGTTATTATTAGAGACAGAGTCCCAAACACGAGTGATAAAAAGGGAATACCATCACTCCGGATCCTCTTCTAGAATTGCCGTGGTTTTCCATGGTGTAAAGGTCCTACGTTAAGTTGGATCTCGAGTGATATTGATCTTATTATTTTAGTTGAAACTTGGGAGCATGACAAATCTAGGGTCCCTCACCTTTACGGGTTCACTATTTGGTCTGCCTAGAATAAGAAACCCACCAAGAGAGGTTTTGGTGGTATAGTCTGTTATATTAGGAACATTGTCTCCTCTCACATCCTACTTCATAAAACTGATCTCTTCAATCAATACATTTGGATCGAAATATCTGATTCTACAACCAATAGGATTTTTCTTGCAATATGCTATTTTGCCCCTATCAAATCTACATCCTATAAGAAAAACAACCTAGATAAGAATTGTCCTTTCAATACCTTAGAAAAAGACATCTACAACCTAAGGAATGAAGGCAATATCCTTTTGCTTGGGGACTTTAATTCTCAAACTGCTACTAACCAAGCTATTATGTTAAGTAACAACTCTAACCCTGACCCCTTGTGGGTTGATGAGGATGGCAACTTAGCCAATAGATTCAAGAGAAAATATGAAGCCATAATTGAGAAATTATTCGGCACCGATCTCCTCAAACTTTGTAGTTCCCAGGACCTAATCATTTATAATGGTATTAATAAATGGCCTCTCAACGGTTAGATGACTTGTTTCCATGGGCTGGGTAGCAACGTCATGGATTATGCGATTTCTGGCATCCATGTCCTCAACCATATTACAAACTTTGAGCTTGTCAATGAGTACGAGCCTAACTCTGACCACAGACCTTTGTCTTTATCCCTTAATATTGTTATGCATACCTCCCACATGCAGGAGAACATTGAAAGAAAAAGTCACATTCACTTCGATAGAAGTAATGTCAACCTTTTCTTAAGGGATTTGGAAAGGGACATAGGCTCCCCGACTTATAATAACAACATTGATCAAATGTATTACCATTTTACTACTACCCTTTCCACCACCATTAGAAAATTCTCTAATAAGACTTCGTATAAGAAAAATAATAGAACTTCTAATCCTTGGTATGGCAAAGACTGTAAAATGGCCAAGAAAGCAATTAGACACGCACCTAATGAAAGCATTAATCTCCATAATATAATTATATACAAATCTCTCATTAAGAGGAAGAAGAGGTCATATATTAATAAGAGACAAGAGCATCTTCTCCACCTTTCTAAATTTGCACCCAAAAAGTTTTGGCAGAATGTGCTTATTCGTAAAACTAAAGGTAATCATTCTATTCCCCTAGAAAATTGGGATAACTATCTTAAGAAGTTGTATGACTCTCCGGAGATCATGGGAACCATCTTAAACACTCCTATTAAGGATGATATTTTTTCTCTGGAAGACGTTGAGTCTGGGATTAATAAGCTCACTATTTCTAAAGCCAAAGATATTGAAGGTTACCAAGCTGAGATCTTTAAAATGGGAAAATCTATCCTCATTCCTCCTCTCCACAAGTTTCTCAATTTCATTGTAAAGCATGGCTTACCTAAGCTTTTGACGCAAAGCCTTATTTTTCTTATCAGGCCAGGAGGTAACTCCTCAAAAATGACATTGTATATTCATTTAGGTTGTTCATTATTATATACATGAGGGAGTGACTGTTGAGTTTCATCTCCCGATGACTCTCCATTTTCTCTATTATTTATTTACATTATTTACAGTTGTTCACCCAATCCCTATGATTAGGTGTCAACATTCCCCCCCTTAATCTGAAGGGATGTTGGTGAGTCCAAGCATCGTTCTGAATATTTCATGCTTTTCTCTTCCAAGCGCTTTGGTGAAGATGTTTGCAATCTACTCATTAGTGGAACAATGGTGAAGATGGATTGTTTTGGCCTCAACATGATGTCGAATCAGATGATATTTTGTATTGGTGTGCTTTGTTTGGTCATGGAACTTTGGGTTCTTGGCCAACATTATTTCTGAGGTATTGTCAGTCATGAGTAGAGTCGAATGTACTTGTTTTACTTGCAAATCTTCCAGAATTTTCCTGAGCCACACAATTTCTTTTGTTGCCTCAGTTGCTGCCACATATTCTGCCTCTGTTGTGGAATCTGTTGGAACTAATTATTTGTGTGATCTCTAGGAGACAGCTCCTGATCCAAGACTCATAGCATAACCCGAAGTAGATACCCCAGTTTCTTTGTCTCCATCAAAGTCTGAATTAGAGTATCCAATCAAGCTGAAGTTGCCCACCTATGTATACTTGAGTCCAAAGTCTTGAGTTCCCTTCAAATACTTTAGAACTCTTTTTGCAACAGACCAATGTCCCTCACAAGGCTTTTGCATAAATCTGGAGAGGATTCCAATAACAAACTAAATGTTTGGTCTGGTAGTAGTTAGGTAGTTGAGAGGATTGCATTCAGCCATGCCAAACCTTTTCAACAGATCTCCAATATACTTCTTTTGAGAAAGAAATATGGACTTCGAATGTTGAGTTACTTCAATACCAAGATAGCAATGAACATAACCCAAATCAGTCATTTCAAAACCTTTCCTCAATTCCTTCTTTATGGGTGCAATGTAGCTCTCATTGTTCCCTATCAACTTGGGACTCACTCTCACCCTTTCCCTTTATAGTGAAATAACCATTGACACAAGTACATTAGCATTCACCAAGCACGCGAACCTCACTTATCAAAGGCAAATAAAACCACTCTCCTGCACTGACAAGCAAGAGTTGAGGCAAATCCATAAGACAATGCCAACTGGGCCATCACACCGGATGGGACTCCCACACCAAATGATGTGAGGTCTAGTTGGGAATTCATACCGGGGTGATCCCCTGAATGTTAGCGAGTCGAGATCCATCAATATTTCTGGTGCTAGTAAGAGGGAAACCAGTTGTATATGGTTGAAATTCCCCTCACACTCATTCATCAACCATCTGGTCAAGGTAGTAACTCGCTCTCCCTATCACCTACACGTAATTATGCAGTTGGTTACTCCTCACCTCCTAGAATTGAACACGAGATTCCATATCAACACCTTCTCTCAGTCTGTCCCATCACTCTCTAGTTCGCGAAAGCAATCGGACTGATCCTAGGCATAGAGCATCTTCCACACATGTCTAGGAGGTCAAAAGCCACTCCCACAATAGTTTTTGTATCATTGGTGGAAGAAGCAGTCCTTGCCACACTTGAAGGTCTAGAAGAAGCTGTTGAAGATGAAGAGGAACCTTCGATCCTCCGAATGGAAAACAAGACACTCTTGTGATCTTGGGATCGGACTCTAGTATAGGAGGTAGAGGGGAAGGTAGCAAAGGAGGTGGAGCCGGAGATGAACCAATGGAATTAGAGTCGGAACCATCAGATTTTGAAAGAGAGGAAGAAGAATAAGAAGAAGAAGAAGAGATGGCTGACCCAAATCTTCAATGGATGACTTAGGGACCATTGGCTCTCCCAGTTGTTCTACACAAGATGCACAGGCGAGCAAAAAGAATGAACATCAAGTTCAACCCTGATAGCACGGTGAAGGCAGAAGACCACTTAGACAACATCTACCTATAGCTGTAGACCCTTGAGGTACGACATGAGGATGTAGCTTGTATATTGTTCCCATGTAGCTTGGATGGTCACACAACTGCTTGGTATTATAGCCTTTCATTGAACTCTATCCAGAATTGGGTTGCATTCAAACGCATGTTCCTTGAGAAGTTCGCTGATGACAAGACCCCATCCATGCTACTCAAAGAGTTGGGAAGCCTCAATATGGAGGGAAAAGAGAAAGTGAAATAATTCAATCAAAGTTTTACACATATATTGAACAGATTTGCAGCAAACACCAAACCTCATGACTCCATTTCCATTGATTACTACACGTCTGCATTTCCGACCAACATTGCGCAGTTCCTCAAGCGAGCTGCGAAACCAACACTTTTGGAAAACTATGAAGAGGCTATTCCTGTTGAGAAAGAACTGCATGCAGTTGGAGTCATCAAGGATGATGAATCAGCAAAGGACTCCAAGGATGCGAGCAGGAGGTCCCAAGCAGTGGCGAGCAAGGGTAGAGACAAGGATGCAATCGATATTGAGACCCTCACTCATCTTGTCAAGAGCTTGACCACTGAAGTGTCCAAACTCAAACAACATAAAACGAACACACTTGCAAGCAGTCACCCACCTAGGTAGAGATAGGAAAGCATCTCATCAAGCACCAACTAGTTCGCTTCAAAAATTATGCAGAAGCCTGTGTTCCAGCTCGAACAGTGTGTAGGCCCTATGTTCTATTTGTTCCATGAAGAGTATCACCCCGATAACTCTTGCTCGGATTGGAAGCGAGTCACAAGCTCTTTTTGCAGTCATACACGAAGCATGAAGAAATATGCAAGAGCAGTTGAAAGACATTGACGATGGCGAAGAGGTTGCACATGATGAGCCATCAAGCTTTGGGCATGAGGTGAACACATATCAGTGCTCGCAAGCAATGTCAAAGATAAACACTGAGAAGCAACCCCTAAATCAAACTGGTCACCCCAAAGTAGAAAACACAAAGAAATTCTCAGAAGACAACTGTTATATGGAATTTGTATCTACAGATAAACACATATTCCCTAAGTGGGTAGCTACACTTAGAACAATAGAATTAAAGAGTTTAACCTTTTCCTATGATAGATAGATGAGACAAAGGGACCTACTTGTGATCTTTCGCTTCCCTTGATCTCCTTTGAATTGCTCCCGTCGCTCCCTTTCCAACTAAATCTGCTTGATTGGTACTTGCAATTAGAAACAGAAGACAACAAAAAATCAAAGCATACGACCTATTAGTGTCAGTATCTTCACACTTCCATCAGTGATTAAATTTATCTTTTGCACGCATATTAGGTGTCTCATCCGATTAGCTGCATTCCATTAGGTCATGGATCAACTGATGGTAGTGGCTTCATGTCAATTTCCCTCATGCCATTCACCTGCTGACCTATTCATACATTTTTTTGGTCATTTACTGTCATCCTGTTTCATTCCATTTATAAAAATCAGTCTTAGGGTTTTAGTCTCATTAGGTTTAGGGTTTGTCATCATGGTCATCCAAAATTGAATAAAAATTCAGCAGGCACATGAGGAGGATTAATAAGTTCATAGAATCATAATTTTACTGTTGATATGCTCAATAAATTTGTTTTACCTCAAAACTCTGTTTTGAAGTGAAAATAGGGTTTTTTCCATTATTGTAAAACTTTCTTGTAATTTCAATGTTTCTATATGTAAGATGTATTCCAATAGCTGTTCCTGGTGACCTGGAAATAAGGCCAACTCCTGCCATGCAAGAAATCAATGTAAAAGTCCACCTGCAAAAAGGCAAAAGTCAGAAATAAAGTGAAATAGGGCATTTGTGAAAAAGCTAGCAAAACATTAGAAAAGTGGGTTTGGTTAATGAAAAATTAAAAGCAAGGGGATATAAAGCCAATCCATCTGTTTGAATCTTCATTGTTGCAAGTGAATGAGCTAAAGGCATGAAAATCATGTTTTTGAAGAAAGAGGCAAAAACAAAGGAAAAATTCCAAAAATTTTCCGGCGTTGCGCAGGTTTTCCACTGTAAATTGGTCTGGCGCTGTGCATACAAAGTGCGTTGCGCACCTGAGAGGCAGCGCTGCGCACCTGTCCATTGAGCATCAAAATGACTCCCGTCACCTCACTTTGCTTCAAATTCCTTAATTGATCTCTCATCAAGTAAGTAAAGCTTCTCATCTTGTTTAGCAAGGGGTTTTTCATCAGTTGTGTTGATTTTCATGTCTCAAAAACTAAACCCTAGCTATCCTCCAAATTGTCTCATAGATTTGCAAAGGGTATTGTTTTCTGTTGTTTCTATTCCCTTAGATTATTTTCCTACACCCTATTCCTTTAAACTATTTTCCCTAAATCCCTTTCCCTCTCCCAAAATCATCCACACTCACTTCCCAAACCCCACTCCTATTTACCAAACCCTAACCTATACCCTATTCCCAAACCCTAATTCCCACATCCTATTCCTTCACTACATTCACTTCACTACCAAACCCTTGATTCCACAATCATAATACTAGTCATTTCCCTCATTAACCAAAAGCTTCCTTTACACATTATTCACCCTCATATTTTAAAATCTCTTCATACTCATCTGCTTTCACTCCCAAATTCATAAGCATGGAGACAGATTCAGACTATGAGAGGGAAGAGGAAACTCTCAGTTATTTTTCCCGAGAAGCTCATGTACCAAGAAAGCCACATGAAGGAGGAAAGATCATCCGGGAGGAGCCCACCACTCTCACAGAATTACTTGCTTGCCCTCTTGTTGTAACTTGCTTTAAACACCAGTCTTGTTATCAGTTTTGTGAAATGGTAGAGAGGGTGAAATATCATCATGAGCTTGCTAGGTTGTTTGTTTTTCATCTTCACAATGGCCACGTGAACCTTGCTAGTGTCTCTTTCACCTTGACACCTGAAACCATTGCAGTAGCAACAGGCATCCCTAATGTAGGTGAACAATGGAATAAGGGGCAACATGTGGGAAGAGAACATTATGAGCCTTACATTAAGGTTGGATATCATAGGCAGATTAATAGGGTTTTTCCTTTCAAATACTTGCAGAACATCTATGCTCCTCTCATGCAACTCATCATCAAGTATTTCACCTCTGAAGGGAGGTTTTCCCACCTATATACATATCATGTTAGATTGTTGATGCATTTCACAAGAGTGAGGATGATGAACCTCCCATACTTTATATGCAAGAATATTAAGAAGATGGCTCTCTATGTGCAAAGGAAACCTTTTCCTCAGCAGTTCGATAACATTTACCACTTCTCACTGATTAAAATTTTTGTCTTGGATCAGCTAAGCTTGCTGAACATACCATGGGATACCTTCATTGCCCATGAGATATTCAAAGGCCCTCAGGTGATTCCATCAGTGCCTCAAGAGGAAGGAGGGCCTTCAAGACAGCCAAATGTTTGTGAGACTAAAACTACAGGTGTACCAGTGTTTGTCACCTATGAGATAGGCACCAGGAGGATTTTTGCTGCTGCCAGGCAAGTACTATCTCCACCAGAGGTGGAAGGGGTCTCGTTTTCTTCACCGGACCACAGGAAAATCCTATCTTCACCAGGGTTGAAATGGGCTTTGCCTTCTTCTCCAGCTGAACAAGTACAGGGAAAAGACAAAGGAAAGCAACAGATCCATGAGGAGGGCCCTAATGAAGAGCAAGACAGGGATTTTGTCTTGGTTGAGGAGGATGACACTAATTTGGGTTCTCAAAGCTCAAAACTCAAAGACATGATTATCAAAGAGAAGGAGGCTTAAATACAAGCCTTGTCTCTTGATCTTGAGAGGGCCAAATGGATTATCAATTTTCTTGAGCAAGAGAACAAGCAACTGGAAGACAAGCAAGCTATTATGGAGCTGCAAACAATTAGAGAAAATAGGCAAGTGGCAAAGAGAAGAAAAATCAAAATGACATCCCTTGAGCAAGAAATTGAGGTTGACCGTGAATTATGGCTAGAGAGGGAAAACATTCACTTGGAGAAATTGCTTGAGAAAGCCAACAAAGAGAATAAAATATTGTGCCATATGGCCTATCACTATCTAACACGGAACAAAATTTGCAAAACAAGGGTGAAGAGGTAAAAAGTTAATCTAAAAAGAGATTTGAGGAGCAAAAAAGAGCAAGATAAGCTCAAGATCTTGGCTGAAGCATCATTGGCCCAGTAAAGCACCTAAAAAGGATCACTCATGCCAAATTTCAAGAAATTTGGAGCATTTTTTGTCATTTTTGAAATTTTTGAAGTAAAAAGCAGGTTTTTTCAGCAAGTGGCGTTGCGCTTTTGTTGGGGGCATCCATTTGCAAAAAAGTTTGTATTTTTGGAATCAGCATGAAAAAATATGCATGCTCAAAAATGGCTGAGAATTTTGGACAAGTTTTGGGTCTCCAAAAGGGAAAAAAACACCCAAACAGTGCCCTCTCTACCACGTTTTTGCCACACAGGAAGCAGCCTTGGGAGATTCCATTTGTGGAGGGGAAAATTGACTCCAAATCTAGAAATTTAAGTTGTTCTAGAAAGTAGGCTCACCAATCTTTCCAATGGGCTATTCTACACTTGATTTGGACTTCGGTAAGCCTTCCAAAAGTGGCCTAGAAAATGCATTGTGCATAGGATTAGTGGCGCTGCGCATAGGAGGAATTTTGCCAGTTTTGCATGAATTTTCCAGAATTTCGACCATTTTGACTATTAGTTGACTTTTTCTATTCTCCTTGGTAAATTTGTAATGGTAAATCATGTTATATGATGTAAATTTTATGAAAAATTACTTGAGGGGGTAGATACATCAGTTAGAGGTAGTTTGAGGTTGAATGAATCAGTTTCCATAATTTTGGAGGCAAGCTGTTACACTGCTTATTTTCTAGTTCCTAGTTTAGATGTTGTTGAAATAGCTCCTTGACTCATGGATTCGACCCCTGATGGCTAGCATAGGTGGTTTGATGCCTATATCATGTACTTTCATAGTCATTTGTAAAGGTTGGACTCTTCTAGATGTTTTGAGCTTCATTGTAAATCACTTCTGCAGTTTGGCAAGGAAATGAACTAGGATTTTGCAGCAATTTGTGGGATTCTTGTGGTAATTTGTCTTGGCATTGTTTCTTCCTCTGTTATTTATTCTATCTTATGTGTATATGTTCCAGCATCTATTTCCTTTTTCATAACTAAATGAATCAAGATAAATAGGTGGAATCCATTGATATTTAGTGCTTTGCCTTGAGGATACATTTATTTTTTAATGTTTTTTGTTGTTTGAAGAGGACTCATAAACCTTGCATGCCCTCTCCAACTCCTCAATGGTCTTAGAATTACCATCACATCCAATTCAAAATGCTAAAACACCTGCCTACCTCGCCCCATAGAAACTCCTGCAAATCTGAGTTGATTTCCCGGACCCAAAGTTGCCTTCCTCTTTTGATCCAGCAACCAACCATCAAAATCAAACAAAATTCTCTGACCTAATATACCTAGCCTAAAATTAACAATTATTTTAAATCATCTCAAGCCCTAGTTGTAATATCCTAATTGAGATTGACAAGCAGAGAGCCCTCTCTCGACCTGGTAGAGCTAGCTACCAGGTTAAGCGTGGTTTGATGTTACCCTACACCTGCCTTCCTTCAGCCTGAGGTAGATCCAGGCCCTAACATAGTGGTGACCATACTGGGGAATGTAGTTTTATGTTCCTCAATAAAATGTACCAATTTTAGATTTGATTGTTGATGGTGGACAATAATCAGACACCCGAAGGTTGAAATCATTCACCTGGCGACTCCAGCGTCGAAAAATTCCAAGGTTCGGAATTTTTATGGCGACTCTACTCTTCAAGAATCAGTAGCCTAAATAATTTCTTGGTGAATTCATTGTTATCAAAATGGATTTGCTAGATCGAAGGTATGCTCCCATGAGCCGAGATCAGATTCCAGGTTTCCCAAATAAAATTGCTAAGGTAGATTGGCAAAGGAATTTGCCTTTGTTTAAAGATGATAATAGGAATGATGCTGCTTTACATCTGGTTAGATTTCACATGTGTATTTGCAAGTTGAAGGTTCATTTTCCTGAAGACTGCTTGATGAAGATATTCATGGCTACTCTGGAAGGTGAAGCCCAACCTTGGTATGAAGTTAGCCGCCTGCTAGTATTTACTCTTTAAAAGATTTTCATACCATGTTCTTTGAAAGGTATAAAGAATCTTATCCATCCTTAAATTTAGTTCAGAACTGTTGCAGACATGCTTATTGTTTTATTGAAAGTCTTGAGAAAGTTTATGAAGATGATGACTTCATGGACGATGAGATCATGGAGGCTCTGTATGAAAATCCATTTCAACAGCATAAAGAGAACTTAGAGGATACTTATCAAGATGTTAAGGAAAATTTGCAGCAGGATCAAGATCTTAGTACAATGGAAAATGATGAAAGAGAAGGTCTTATTTTAGATTTGCTCATAGCAAATGACAATATGCAGGGAAATCAAGTTTCAATCTTATATTGTGATAAAATCAAGTTGGCTATTTCAGATCTAGATTCAGATCGTGATGATGAAGACTACCTTGTTTTGAATCCCATGAAGGAGAGCTCTGCTGTTGAGATCATCTGGAATGAAGAAGATAGATTTATCGACCCAAGTGTTCTCATTTCATTAGAATAAAGCCTTCATGAGGAGGTAATCTAGTCATTTTATGAAAAGCAAGATGAGATCTTTGTTCAAGTAAGTGAAAAATATTCTTTCAATAACTCAGTGGTAAATGATAATTTGATTGCCATGTCATATGAATATGATCAACAATGTTTTCAAATTTTAGAAGACCAGGGAATTGAGTACTGTCATTCAGGTTTTTCATGTTTTGAAATGTTATTTCAAGAAGACAATAATTGCTTGAGCAAAAGAAAACAAAAAGTACTTTCTCCTCTATCTGAAGATGAGATAGATCAACTCCTGAAAGGTCAAGTTACCGCCCAAGCTAATGCAGGTTTGCAGTGTGAACTTAGTCAAGAAGGTGTTGGTGAAACTTCTTCCACTTTTGAAAATGATGACAGTCTTGAAATTAGATTTATAGATCAACGAACAGATAATGTTTTCTTTCATGAAGATGATAGGGCTGTCATGTTTGATAATCTTGAAGATTATTTTCTGTTTAAGAAAGGCTTAGACTATGAAATTGAGGAGTATGAGCCTAAGAGAGATAGTATGCCAGAATTCAAGTCAGAATTTCTCATGGTCGAGGAATTTACTATCAATCAGCAATCACATGTTCTTTCGGATGAGAATGAAGGGAGTACTTGTATTTTTGCTTCTGGATCTCAAGACAAGCTAATGCTTTAGGATTTTCAAGATCCCTTCGGCATTCTTTTGCAAGAATTAGAGAAGATGAATGTTTCCTGGTTCATTAGCATAAGCCTTGGTTTCAATTGTTATTGTGAGTTGCCTACATGTACATCATTCTACTTGCTCGGGTAAACTGAGAGAACAATTTCAGTATGTAGCCATCTGCTGGATTGGTTGCATTGGAAGGCCCACTTCACATGATTGTACATATTTCATCAGTAGGTAGGTGGTTTTCATCATGATTTTAAGCCCTTAAATCTCGACGGTCAGTTGCCATTAAAAAATATTAGTAAGTACCTGTTTCAGTTAAGTAAGTCTTAAGTCAATTTTACGTTAGTTCCAATAATTTCACGTTAGTTTCAGAGTCAGTTTGTGTCGTCAAATCATCAGTTTTAAGTCATGCATTTCAGTTTGAGTTTTTGACTCCATTGTCCAATGGATAAGGCACTTATCTGCTTTTCCAGAGATCTGTGGTTCTTGGCACCTCCTAGGAGATACCATCCCCATTGGAGCCAATGTTAGTGTGAGTATCTTCACACTTCCATCAGTGATCAAATTGCTCTTTTGCATGCATATTAGATGTCTCATCCAGTCAGTTGCATTCCATTAGGTCATCGATCAATCGATGGTAGTGGCTTCATGTCAATTTCCCTCATGCCATTCACCTGCTGACCTGTTCATACATTTTTTTTGTCATTTACTATCATCCTATTTCATTCCATTTATAAAAATCAATTTTAGGGTTTTAGCCTCATTAGGTCTAGGGTTTGTCATCATGGTCATCCAAAATTGAATAAAAATTCAGCAAGCACATGAGGAGGATTAATAATTTCATAGAATCATAATTTTATTGTTGATATGCTCAATAAATTTGTTTTACCTCAAAACTTTGTTTTGAGGTGAAAACAGGGTTTTTTCCATTATTGTAAAACTTTCTTGTAAATTCAATGTTTCTATATGTAATATGTATTCCAATAGCTATTCCTGGTGACCTGGAAATAAAGCCAACTCCTGCTATGCAAGAAATCAATGTAAAAGTCCACCTGCAAAAAGGCAAAAGTCAGAAATAAAGTGAAACAGGGCATTTGTGAAAAAGCTAGCAAAACATTAGAAAAGTGGGTTTGGTTAATGAAAAATTAAAAGCAAGGGGATATAAAAGCCGATCCATGTGTTTGAATCTTCATTGTTGCAAGTGAATAAGCTAAAGGCATAAAAATTGTGTTTTTGAAGAAAGAGGCAAAAACAGAGGAAAAATCCCAAAATTTTGTCGGCGCTGCACACCTAGGCTTTGGCACTACGCACCTAGCGCAGGTTTCCCACTGTAAATTGGTCTGGTGCTGCACATACAAAGTACGCGGTGAACCTGTCCATTGAGCATCAAAATGACTCCAGTCACGTCACTTTGCTTCAAATCCCTTAATTGATCTCTCATCAAGTACATAAAGCTTCTCATCTTGTTTAGCAAGGGGTTTTTCATCAGTTGTGGTGATTTTCATGTCTCAAAAAATAAACCCTAGCTATCGTCCAAATTGTCTCATAGATTTGCAAAGGGTATTGTTTTCTGTTGTTTCTATTCCCTTATATTATTTTCCTACACCCTATTCCCTTAAACTATTTTCCGTAAATCCCTTTCCCTCTCCCAAAATCA
>APFE031130569.1:0-10592 GCA_000404065.3 Pinus taeda
CCTTCAGTGGAGCTATGGGAGTAAGGCGGGAGTAAGTAGGTGAGGGGGTTGTAGAGGTGGATCAAGTAGGAGTTGTAGGTCGAGGTAGAGGGCATAGTTTCGAGGGTTGAGTAGGAGTTATAGGGTCAAGGTGGTGGGCAGTGGCTATGCTCATTCGTTGTTATGCTCATTCGGCTATGGCTGGTAGTAGGGTGAGTAATATCACTGTATATCTAGGGTAATCAATCTATAGGGCCTTGGTATAGCTATAGGAAAGGGTATGACTGAGAAGTGAGAGGGTATGAAAGGGTAAGGGTCCCGGAGGGGTTGCGCTTCCTAGTGCAAGGAGTAAGCAGAAATGGGAGAAGCACTAGTCATGCAAATGACCCCCACCCAATAAGTCAATTGAAATGCATAACGACATATATAAGGAATTCTTGGAATCTCCCTCATTCATCCAGCGGTCATGACATATATCATTCATTTCCGACCAAGCCAAGAAGTAAGAGGCTGCTTGATATTATAGCGCATCATTACGCGTTCTTATCAATGCATATATTATATATGTTAATCTATGGCGTTTCAAAATTGATCATATTCGATCAAGAATTTCTCGAAGTTGCCTCCGCGGGCTGAGGCAACGCAAACTCCCTCGACCGACCCTCCATTGTTGCGTGAACCTCGCTTCACTGGTTTAGACGCTGCTTATCATGACTATTGCCAGCGCTGATCTTGATTTTCGCTCTATGCCTGCTGATAACGTCATTGACTCCACCGACTGAAGAAAACTCTCCATTTGATTCATCCGACTTCCAATGCCGTCGTCTAGCCGATCAACAACCAACCAGTCGTCCCGATGCTGCACCAACCTGCCCCATAGACCGTTTTGTCGTGCTATCATCATGATGCCGATCTATGCCCAACAACTTCACCCAGCAATGCCCCAGCCAAACCAGTGAGTGAAGCCATGATCCAAATTCACCGATGAATCACATTCTTATGCCATCGACAACAGCGTAGGACCAAAACAGGACATTAAGGTAAGGACAGGCGGTAGGGCAGGCAGTAGGTATAGTGAGACAGGCAGTAAAGCAAGCAGTAAGGACCGTTTGAAATGAATGAATGAGAAGCACGCCGGTTGGTACTGTGGTCTATGCCTTTGAAGGTAAGATCATTCCTAGGTTCGAATCCCAGGTGCTGTGACCTACTAACTGACGGAAACCATAGATAGTATGGTCTGAATTCCTCCTAAGTAAGCATCTCTTTCAATTGGCTATTTTTCTTATTCAGGAGAGGGGCAAGACCTTTCGGGAACTTTCATTTGATGTCAACAGACAGATCGGGGGATGAGGTCAGGTAGGCACCCACTCCAAGGCGATTTCAGTAATCATCGATCCACCTCCCGTGGCTTTTCATATTGATAATATACCCCCGTTGTTTTTTATGTAACCCGATAATGACTCCAGCAAGTGTTTTCGAAGGCCTGTGAATGCTCTAAGTGTTGGGCATTACAAAGGTTGGTTAAGTGAGGTAGTGAAAGGTTTGTAAAGAGCAAATATGGGGGGGTTGGTAGAGTAAGTAAACTAAAGTTCAGGCAAGTAAGGCATCTAAAGGTCCTCCCTAGCAATGCTGTTTTAAGTAATCAATCGTATCTGGCCGGGCGGGTTCAGTCTGGCCCGACAAGAAAAGTATAGTGTTGCTACCACCATCCAGCCGTGCCATGCCATCCAGCATGATCATTTATATAAAGGGAAACCCTCTCGTCGAAATGAACAAAAATCGATCTCTCAAATTGCATAATTACATATATGAATATATGCATTGTCTACTAAAGCGTAATTACGTAGATAAAGAATGACCAAGCAGCCACGACCCCAGGGACGTCCTAAGAGGGGCGAGAAGAAATGAGCGCTCTAAAGACCCCCACTACCAATTAAGTCATAAAGAGGGCGAGGGTGGAAATGCGAAGTGTCTTGTTTAGTTCAAACGCCAACCCAAAGTACTTCTACGCGAGGTAGGTCCCGGCGTTTGCTAATAAGGATGGGTGGTAGTTGAAACCTTCGACCTTGAGTTACTTATTGGGTGGGGGCCCGAATCTGGTATGACAACATATCTAATTCATGACCGGAAAGAAATCCATTTTTTTTATGAAAGAATCTGGTCGGATCCCATTTTCAGAAATAAGAAAGGGGGATCTTTTAGGGGAAAAAGGAAGTCAACTGTTGCTCCATTGGTAATGGAGCGCCCCTTCCCTGCGCCCTTGGTTTCCACCTTATATAATAGTAAATAGCGAAGGTTTGTTTCGTTGTTGAGGTCAGAGGTTGGAACCGAGCCCACCCCCCCCCCCCCCCTATATAATAGAGGAGCTCCCTTTATCACATATAGGAGTTTCCCCTTGAAGCGGATAGGGATAACGGGAAAGAAAGGTCCCGGAGGGATTTACGCTTCCTAGTGCAAGGAAGAACTTGGGAAACCTTTTGAATCAAATAGCGCCAACTTTTCGTTGGAAAAACCAACGCCAGTATCAATAAGTTTGCATTTCGATTAATTTTTACATTATTTTATTTTTCTCAAAAAGGAAAAATCTTAGTTGTGGCTTGGATGAACCCAAATCATCTCTTGGCCGATCAACAAAAAGAAATGATCTAATATCCCTATCTATTGGTAGTTAAAGATATTATTATAAACCAATAGCGATGGGGAGAAGGTAATTAGACCTAGTTAAACCAGTAAGAGCCACTACCTCAAACGGAAAATGAGCTACTTTAAAGTCTAGACCGGGTGGTTATCCTCCAATGTTGAGGCAAAGATTTTTGGCCCTCAACATTTTTGGCGCTAGAAAGAGGGCTTGAAACTTGTTGTCTATTGGAGTTTTTTCAATTTTAACATTTTATTTAAATCATGATGGCTCCAATTTGGAGTTGTATCCATGGATGTGCATTTTCTAATACTCCACCCAAAATGGTAAGACTCTTGTCTCAGGTAAAGTTTAATGGTGAGAGAAATTCTTCTGCTTTTAATCATGTCTTTCAATTTATTAAAAAATTTCAAATTATGATTTTCAAGGAATTGATGAAGGCATTTTATGCAGAATTTTTACTCACACATTTGCAGCAAAAGCCAAAAACTTGTGTAGAACACTTCTTGTTGCCTCAATTCACAGCTGGGATCAACTTGTTACAATTTTCATTTGTAAATTTGACGGCTATGATTATGAACATGTATGTGATGAAATTGAATATCTACGAAGGTTTGAAAATGAGTCTATTATTGATTTTGGTATTCAATTTCATTTGAACTATTTAAGATTTAAAATCGAAGATAAACTTACAGAAGAAGAATCACTAGATTCGTTTGAATATATTTGTTCTCTTCCTCCCATTCCCAATCCATATGAAATTAGTTCAAGCTTTGTTCCATCCCTTTCCAACATAAATGAGAATTCCAAAATGGATTTCCAAATAAGTTATGATGAAGCAGTTTCACAAAGCTTGGAAAATATTTCTATCTAAATGCAAGAAGACAACATTAGCAATCTTGGAGAAAGAAATGCATTGGAATCTGAAAATTACTTTGCATTAAATTTAGAAAATTAGATTGCAAATCATCAAGTACAAGCAGCAATCAAAGTAAATAATAACATGCAAACTACTGTACAAATTTATGAATTTTTCCATGATGAACAAATGCCGAAATCAGAGCAACAAAGCAGTTTTATTTAAGAAAGCATGAGTGATCTAGAATCTAAAATTTATAGTGAACAGAACGCACAAGAGTTCTCAAATAGAGATATTTTTAAATGCATTGTTTCAGATTCACATTTTTCCCTTTATCTTGATATTTTTAATGATGGTAATTTTTCTCCTCTTGATATTAATGATATTTTAGAAAATAAAGAGGATGATTTAAATGAATTACCAATAAGTTTTTATCAAGATAGAGAAACAATTATTGATCATTCTTTTGCCATTAATGAACATGAAATTTTTATTCCTCCTTGTTTTGTTATATTGGACAAGATTGAAGGAAATTCCAGAGAATATTGTGAAGTCATTTATGATAATTACTCTAACATTGAGGATATTGATTTCTATCTTCATGAGAAAATTCAAATAACATCTGAAAATGAGGAACGTTTCAATTTATAAATTATTCTAACCAATTATCATTCTAAAGCAAAAATTTATTTTCATGATTTCACTATTCGAGAAAACATTCCAATTTATGATTTATATCAAGCTCCTATTTCTACTCATAATCATAATTCTCTTTCTAATTCACATGTTGGAATTGACAATTATTCAAATTCCATAATTCTGGCCAATCCTTGTGAAAAAAGAAATTATTTCAAAACAATCTCAATTGTGCTGTAAAATTAGTTGTACAAATAGTGATTTCATTTTATTTTCATTTCCTAACTTATTTTATTTAAAATCAGATTTATTTTCAGATTTTATTTTTCAGATTTTTGACACATTACGCTGGCATATTGGGCACTTTAATAGTGAACACTCAATTGATGCATTGCCCGATTGAGAAATTGAAGTTTCATATTATAATCATGAACATCAAAAGCTATTAATATTTCAATTTCAATTGATGTTCATTTCTTATCAATTGTTTCTACCTTCTTAAAGGCAATATCAACAAGAGAGTGTATTTTTACAATCTGGTTAGCAATCCAATTCAATTAATAATCTTCCATTATATCTAACATACTTTCATCCATTTTTCATTAACTCATTTGAAAAATATTTGGAAAAGTTTCATTCATGGAAGATTATTAATAGCTTAACATTTGTACATAACACTAACAATTTTTTTCAGGCCTTTGAATTTAAAAGCTCATACCCACAATTTGATCTGTCATCTTCTCTTTTGAACATTTTCCAATCCTTAATGGAAACCCATTCAGATTTTTATGATCCAATTGGAAAAGAAATTTTAAGAGAAGGATATTTTAATTAAGTTGCTAACAATAGCTGTAAATTCTATTTACAGATTTATCTTCCTAAGTTTAGTTAGATTTGTATTTTTATTACTAACATTTGAACTATACATATATGCAGGGATAAAAATGAGAGAATGGTTACACTGAAAATATGACTATACTTAGTCATTTTCATGTATATGATTAGAATAGGAGTAGAATTAATGTAGTTAATTTATTCTTAACAGTTCTGCAGATATAAATAAAGCAAGCAATCAACCCTTCTATATCATAAATACGTTTAGTTATTTCTTCTCATAAAAATCTTTTTTATTTTTGCTTCCCATTTTTAAATAAAAATTTTTATTGCAACAATACCTCTACTTTGCCTATTTTGAATAATGTCTTGACTACATTCAATTGAGTTTACACTTGGAACCAATCGCCTCAGAGCCACTTTTCTTCATTTCAAGATTTCCTTGTAAAATTTTCTTTTGAAATTTATATATTGAAGGTTTTGATGATACAAAGTTTCTTGACATAATTATCCCGTGGAAGATAGGACTGCCTATTATAAGGTTAATTTCAATTCAATCATTATTAGTCAGTCTAACTTTTCACTATAATCACATGAAGTTTATGTTATTTTCTTCGAAATTGGTTGAAATGAATTTAAGGGTGTCCATGCTATTATATGCATACATTTAAATCTGTGTCGATATTTTTTTTACAATGAGTGGCTTTATCCCATTTTAATCTTTAGTTTATTATATGATGTTGCAATACGCATCATATTTATTTACTGAAGGCATTATTGAATAGTCACTATAACAATACATATTTTTCTTAAGTTAATTCGGAATGAGAAGAGGTAATAAATCGCTGTTGCAATTCAAAAGGGAAGCATAGTTTCATATTTATTTCTAGTGAATTTTATGAATTTCTGATTTCCTGAACATGAATAATTGATTTCCTTCAGCTCGATTGACCACTCTAACTTAGAATAAATAATAAGATTATTTTGAATAAAGTTAGAATTTTGATAAATCGAAAGAAGAATTTGAAGATTCATGATGTAGAATTTACAGACAATTTCCTTTCAAGTACGCATTTACAAGTTCATTTTCATCTATTATTAGTTTCTCTTTTCTTTAGTTTATTTTTTATTCTTGTCCTGTTTCATTTGTTTTCGAAACTTGAAGTAAGAAACAAACCCATTTCAAATTTGCAACAAGTTTAGAGAAATTTTATTTTGTGATTCATTAGAAGTTGAGCATTCTTTAACTTTGCTTTCATTCGTTAGAAAACCCAATTGAAATTTAAAACAGTATCGCTAGATTCATGTCTGAAACATTTCAACTTGATTTTTCATATCACTAATACTACAGTGAATATATATTCACAATATTCTCATCTTCTCATCTTTGTCAATTATTTCATTCCGATATCACAATCATTTGATCAACAATGCAAGACCTCCGATGTGTTATCTCACTCATTCTTTCATAAAATGCCATATCGTGTTTCACATATCAGAGTTTTTCAGTTGAATATACTTCCATTATCTTGAATCACCTATCTCTGATAATCGACTTTACTAGTATTGTGATGTACACATAATTCGGGACCCGATATCAAATTTAAATCAAGTTCATAAGAAATATCTCGTCCGTTCAATCACAATAATGATAGAGGCATAATTTTAAAAAGTACCGATGTTTCGGATCCGATATGATATTAAATTCTCATAATAAATCCATCAGGTCCATTTTTCGTCGCATATCAGCATATCAAGAATGTTACATCGGGTACTCAATTTTACCGATCACCGATTTCTTTTGAGGTCCAAAGCTGGTCCCACCTAAGAGCCCCATCATTCATCGCATATCAGCATCACAAGAATCATATTGTATTACATCCTGTACTTAAAGTTTGCTGATCGCCGAGAACCACGTCATCCATCGCATCGCTGCTATCGCAAGAATCATATTGGCATTTCCGACATGACTATTCCCCGATCCTCAATATAACATTTTTTCAATGGTGTGATCACTCCATCTCATTGCACATATTTTTTTTCGCATGATCTCATATCGGCAATTTTCTATTGCAACCTCCGATGCGATAAACTCCAACACCTGCCTCTACATGCAATGTGATTCATTCGATAAGGCATTGTGTTAATTTAAAACAATCTTAGGTAACCACTATGGTAAGAAAGTGATTGATGACAAATTTGCAGTATATTTCAATCATTTTGATTTCTCATACATTTCAGTTTAAAATATATAATTCCATAATTTAATAAGAAATTCATGACCTTTTTATCTTCATATTTAAATTTCATTATTTTGGATTTGGTCTGAATTCTGGACAATTTATAAAAATCATGGAGTTTATATGAAACTTATAATATTTTGAGAAACATTCATTACTGATAATTCTCATTCTTATTTCTGATGCATTTGTTTTAGTTTCGATTCCCTTGAACACAAAGCAGTCCATTTTTACATTTTACTGCTTGCTTTAGTTTAAATAAAATAAATAATGATTTTGGGTTATAGGATTTTGGTTAGTTCGACATTTTCATGTTTTTAATATTAACTAAAAGAAGAATTCAACTAGTATTGAAGAAATTGATACATCTCAAGTAAGATCAAATGCAATTATCCAATGGTAAGATTCATGTACCCACTTTCATTAATTTCCATTTCATTACTTTAGTTTCATTTTTTTTTTTAAATTACGCTGATATAAAAATCTGTTTTGCAGCTCTTCATAAAATCTTCCAATCCTCCGCCGGATCATATTTTCGAAGTCCTATACTATTCTCTTGGTTTTATTTCAAGAAGCAGTGATAATCTTCATTCAAACAACTACATTAGGAAGTTTCTGAACTTTTATTCCGTTTCTTTAAGCATTCCTTTTTTTATTAGAAAATGATTAAGATGTTGCTTTGAAACAAGAAAATTGACATCAGACAGAAAGTTTTCATTGTGGCTGCATTTTATCATTACTGCTATCTAAAGCCTAAAACATTTACAACCTTGCAAGGTATGAATTTTTAAATCTCGACATAAGAATGAATGATTACATGATTATTTTCCTTTACCTCATTTTGCTGAGACATTCGTATCTTTCAAAACTTGGATTTTTCTTTCCATTTTTAAAATTTATTCATTTTTATTTTTGTTTGTTGATTTCTTTTCTCACTATGGCTTAAGAATTCTTTTCCTTTGGTTGGCTTACTAATTCTTTTCTTTTGGTTTTCAGTTTTGATTTTGGTGACTTTGCCATAATTTATATGGAAGGTCTTCTTGTTACCTAACAATGGTCGGCATACATAGGGAAAAATCGTTAATAGTCACCTATTAGTTTTTTCTCAAAATCTATTAATAAAGTTTGATTTTCTTATTATAAAGATAGACATGCTTAAGGAAGAGATTACAAAACAAGAGAAGTTGAAAAAGTATCATAAAATCTGAAAAAAAATCTTTTTCATCAAAATTGTAATCATTTTGATATTTCAATATTTTATTAAAGATCTTTCAAAGTTTTATTATCAGTCAAGAAAAGTTATTTTTAACCAAGTAAAGACACTTTACAGCAAAGCACCTTTAACTCTGAAATTGTCATTCTTAACTCTATAATAGAGTCAATGATTCTTCCTGTCCAAAAAAGTTTTATTTTTCTAGAGTGTAATCCAAAAATATATTTAAAACTTAAAAGATAAGAGGTCTAATCATGAGCCTGTTTACCATGATCATAGGGAAAAAATAAGCTGACATTACCAACACTGCTAAACAAACCAGGGTAATGGCTTATGATTGCAAACAATTATAAGACAAGGGGCTTCATTACGAGCCAACTTGTTCAGTGCAATTATAACCAGTGAATGGTATTGTCAACTATCTGGCTACCAAACCAGGACAATGGATTTTAAGAATAAAAAAAAATAAAAAAATAAAAAACAAATTCAAAGAAAATAAACATATATAAATGGATTTATCTCTAGGTCAATAATTTTTAAATAGATGGGATTCTAAATAATTCATGATTAAAAGGTAATCCTATCGAGACTATAGATGTTTGCTGGCAGTAGTGGCTCTACCTGTGACAAATTAGTATATTTTAAAAACTAAGCTGTAAAGTGACCCCTGCTTTATTTCTACAACTAATTAAGGACTGACATAGAGTTTTGAAATATTTTAATTTATGAGAAATTTTGAGAAAAACTACAATTAGATGATTTTTGTTTTTATTCAAACTAATGAACCAAGTTAAGCATTTCAAACATAATTCTTTCTTTCTTAATTATTTTTACTTGAATTTTGAGAAAACCTCATTCATATTAAACAAAGATAACGGGCTCTTCTCCCGTGTGTCGCCATTGTTGAGGTAAAACACAACCCCCGTATTTTTGACTTGTTCACCTCAAATAATGGGGACCATTTCCATAATTTTTTTGCTTAAACGCCTTTTAAGATTTTTATTAAGTTGATTATCCTATGCTTTTGTCAAATTTTCATTTTCTTTAGATTCTCGTCTTGATTGCTTTGTTAAAATTTATTTTTTATAAGCTTCCCATTGATACTTGTTTCGCCTCATTTGGACCACTGATTTGTAAATGACACCCTTTGAAGTCTGATAATTTATCTAGCCTGTGTTAAAATACACAAAATGTACAATATTCTTTTTTTTAAACAAATTAGTTCAATAATGCATTTATTTTAAATATTAACCCCTAGTTAGTCCTTACTAACATTTTCCATTTTTTTTTTACTTATATAGACAAATCATGAAGCATCGAGATTTTAGAAATTTGTTCCAATTTCCAAATTGATCACTAATCTCGAAAACCCAAAATATCGAAATGATTGTAATTTATTTTCAAAGTAGTTGTAGTTTAAAAACTAAAATTCATAAAATAAAACCAAAATTAAAATTGATATTTAATGTTAAATTTTAAATTAATTAATATATAAAATACAATTAATTTAATTAAAATAAATTTTAATACATAAAATATACACATAATAAATGATAATATATATATATATATATATATATATATATATATATATATATTTTTTTCGATTCGCATGGTGGCTTTGGATTTAGATCGGAAGTTTTAATCGGCATATACAGGGTTAAATTTGACGCCTGTATGCCTGTATTTCGTATTTTTACCCGTAAAATACGTTTTAATCTAAAACCTCCACGTCATGCTCAACTTGCCATTCATTTTCAAAAACGTCATATTGATGGGCATGTTAAAAAATTAAAAGTTAAAAAAAAAAAATTATAATTTTTTTTTATATATATATTTAATATGGTGTGGAACAGCTGTAACGTTATAAATTTATAATCTCCACAAGTTCCAAAGTCCAGACTCCGGCCAGGGCAACTTGCAGTCATATTCACTCCATTGAATTCACAAAAATAAGGGTGATTTTAGGGGCGAATGTTCGCCCTTTGGCGAAATTAAGGGGTTTTAAATTTTTAGTGGGCGAATATTTTGTATCATAGTACATTTTTAGAAATCACCTCAAATGGCCCACCTTATTTTAAGGGAGAGGGTAAAGAAGGTAAATTTAGCCCTTGAAATTAGGAGTTACAATCTTCCATTCGCCCATTTTCAAGAATAGGTTTATTTTAAGTTGGAATCCATTCGCCCAATTTT
>APFE031130571.1:0-12429 GCA_000404065.3 Pinus taeda
TAGTAGATTAGATTGCTTAAACAAATAATCCTTATCAAGGGTTGCCATGTTACAATTTATTATTTTGCAGGTCTCAGATTGGGAGGCTAGCTGAAAAGAACAATTGGATTTTAAATAGGATCAAGCTTCATTTTGGGAAACATTGTCATCCCGCTTCAATTCACAACTCATTCCCTCACATTACCTTTCAACAACATTTTCCTATTTTTCTTTACAGCAACATCTCTTTTTCCCGTTGCTGAAACACCAACCTTTTCCAGCTTTCCCTAAAGCACCAATTCTTCCCATTTTTCCCGTAATTGAAGCATCAATTCCTCTCAAAAGGATGAATACATATTAATTTCCATTGAGAGAATCATCTATTGATCAGTATAATTTTTTTTCTTTCACTACCTCCTCCTATATTTATAAAAAGCCTTTTATATAGTACCCTCATATTACAAAAACCCTTTGGTGATCTATTAGCAACGACATTCTATTTTCAACACTCTTATCTTGGATGCCCTACCTCATCCTCAAAAATTATCGAATGCAAAATGCTTACCCAATCCTCCATTCTGTCTTCCCAAGTGAAGACAAGAATGATGTGCCTATCTCTCCCCCTCAACCAGGGAGGATATATCAATCAAACCAAGCTTGTCTCTCAAATACACAAGCTTCATATTAGGAATAGATTTTGTCAATATGTTAGCTCCTTGCTCATCGATTATTCTATTCTTATTCAAGAATCATGTTACCTTGATTTGAAGGGTAACATTTCCTACTCCCTTCACAGGATAGGTGGCATTGTTTCCAAGAATAATCTCCAAGTTTCCTTCATGGAGGTCACATAACACTTTCTCTAAATCATGTGCTTCCAAGCACCTGAGTAATACTCCATTATGGTACTTTCTAAAAAGAACCCCATGCACCAATTGGTAAGATATTGATTTCAATATAAATGCCCTCTTTTGTCATGCAGATAAGTGAGAGGAAAAAGAGCCATGCTCAAGGTATTGGCGCACATCTACATACCAGGAGTTTCAGATAGAAGTAGGGGTGGCTTGTGTTGGATACCTATACCAATAGGTTTCATATTTCATGATTGGCAAATATAAGTGCCAAATATGCTCCATTTTTGCTGCTACAAAGGTTCCATATTTGCAAGAAAAAGAAGGTGTGTATATGCCCGCATATTCACAAAAGTTTTATGGATGACCCAACAGTCTAATCTGGATCATGCCATGGTTTCAATTTATGTTGTAGAATAGAGAAAGAAATCTGTCCAAACTGTTTAATCTTGGCAGATCAGTAGCTAGGTAGAGAAACTAAGGTTCCCAATTGCTTAATCTGGGGCCTTGGAAGGAATAAGGGTAGTATTAGATAGGAAATGAAAGCAAAAAAGCCAATGTAAAAGAAAAGGCACACAAAGGGTTTGCAAGTCCAAGTGCACCCTCCAAGAAGGAATAAAAATGTTAGGCAAACTAGTTGGGTAGGTAGATGGGGTTGCAGAAGTGGTGTTTCTTTCAAGATTAAAGTTGCTAACCATGCACAAGCAAAGTAACACAGTGGAGCATGACTAACTCCCTTTTTTCCATGTGTATATCACTCATTACTAATACCCCTTCACAAGTTGTGTACATAAGAGAAACTTAAAGTTTTATGATGGTTCCTATGGCCTTTAAAAGCCACATTTCTTGTGCAAAAGTCTTTTCATTTTGATCTACTCTTTACACTAAGTTGTTTTCAAGAGAACTTGGTTGTACTCATCCTCATCCATATTTTCCCCCTATGTTAACAGCTAACTCTATTATTTAGCTCCCTATACTTCATTTTCCCTATCATTATAACACCATGGTGTATAAACCCCACATTTTGTATAAATATCCCCTTCTTGGCACTATAGCCATAATCTCTACTTTCTGGGAATTGAATTAACATCTGGTTAAGGTCAAGAACCCATGTTCAACCCCTTTTCTCCATCTGAACCCATCCCCCTACCCAAGTTTCCATTTTTACCTAAAAACCCTTAAAAGAAACCCCTTTTTGACCCCCTAAACTATTAAAGGATGAAAAATTCATGAAAATATACCTACCCCGCCTTATCCTAACGTTGGGAGCCACTTTCCGCCTTTTTTATAACTTCATCAGAACCCCCTTTCCTATAGTTTTGCCTTTGTATACTTTGTACAAAAATTTTGCATAAAATTCTTTGTTTTTCACCGTTTCCTAATGTTGGCGGACAAAGTTGATTTTTACAAACAAAACCGTAAAAAACCTTTGAAAATCACCCATGAAGTGGAGGGTCCCGCTGGGCGCGCCTGCCAAGAAATATAATTTTTTAACCCGCCCACTCACTGCTATCGCCCATGCAATTAATCGATCCGATGACCGTCCGATCACGGCTTTGCCAGATCTACGGTCAGCGTCAACTTCGGAGGGGTCCCAACGTCCGACAGTTAATAAAGATGGAAGTTATCTGTCGTGCAGGTTCATTACCCGACAACCGCCCGATCGCATGCCCACAGATCAACGGCTCATATCAATTTCGGAAGGCCCCCGACGTCCGACAGATACCTTCCGATATCTGTCAGACGCTTGCGTCACGCGGGGATAGGTGTCGCGGCCAAACTCCGTCGGAGCCCCCTCTGACAGATTCCTTGCCGTGTAGGAGGGGGCCCGATATGGCGACACCTGTCCTTCCCATGTCACCGCCCTGCTGTCACCCACGGCATTGCCACATCCGCCCACTTCGTCCCCCATTCGCCCACCTGGCCGCCACCTCATTGTCCATGTGGACCGGTCTTAGGCCGCCACGTCACCCGATGACGTCCTGCTGACGTCATCCAACCTGGACCCACATGTTGACGTCATTCAAAAAACGCGCCAATAAAGCAAAAAGGCCATATTTTACGGTTTTTTCGCATTTTTGGTTATTTTATGTGAAAAAGACCTCTGCGCTGTCTGCATGCACACCACGACGAACACTCTACCAGCCAACCTACGACCATCCGCCGAAGCTCAGAGCGCCAACCCAACTGCTACTTCGTCCCAAGCTACTGGTTAAACAGGTATTTGCCACTTCATCTCCTCGTAAGCTGGTTTTTTCGCAATTTCTTGTAAAATCCACCTGAACCAGGCATAAAAATGAAATTTTACCGGGAAACCAAGTATATCCCATCTCCCCTGAACAGTTTAAGGTTGAATTACAGTGGCGGAGCTATTCTTCTACTTCAAATTCCAGTCAAAACTCTTCCCTGTTCGCGCAATCGTGAACTTATTAACCTGCTCCTAAATTGTCAAGGGAGGTCTGTTAAACTGCATAAAAGCCTTCTCAAAAAGCCCGGCACTGTCCTATTCTGCTGTATAGCAAACCTGCTGCTTTTTGTTCCTCACAATTCCACTTTCTCAGTTTGCACACTCGTCATCTCAAGAAATATTTGAAACAGACATGGATACCCCTTCAGCACCAGTAGCCCTTAATGTTACTCCCTTGAATGCTCCTCAGAGAGAGCTGGACTGGCAAGATTTGGCTGACCTCGATAACCAAATCTCAGAAGATGCCCCATCCAAATGTACATTCCACATTCATCTGCTGAATGAACTCAAGGCTAAACACAAAGATGGAACAGATATCCTTGGCATTTGGGAATCCTCCCTCCCAATCTTCAAGATGCCTCAGGTCAACCGGTTCCCTGAACTCATCCACTTGTGTGCTGCCTGTTATGACCCTGTGCAGAGGGCTGCGCTCAACTCACAAGGTGTAGTTGTATTTTACACCACCCCTGAGGCCATCAGGGAAATGGTCCAGTTCAAAACTCAAAGTAAATTGGTTCCTTTATCCCTGCTGGACCTAATTAATCAAGGAGCCAAGGTACTTACAGAGGCAGAGATCCTAAAGCTTAATCAGTTGTTTATCAAAAAATCTGACACAGTGCTGCATCCCCCCATCTTTGATGGCTATTTAAATCAACTGGGCCTAGACCTAGCATACATGATAAGCTCAGTGCTAGGGTACAGTTCAATGGAGTTCATAGAGGAAACTGTGCTAGTAATGATGACAAGGTTTTCCCCTGGTAAGGCCCCCATTTGCTATGACTATGCTACATATATCTCGGAGAAGATACATGAGCAATTTCTGCACTTACCCAGAGAGAGAGTGTTCAGGTACACCTCATATATTTATCATCTCATTTTGTATTATCAACATGAGAAGTTCTCTTTTGAAATCAAGAGAATGGATGCAGCAGGAAACCCAAGATCAGTGGTATACTGGAGCTCAGTCTTCCACGTCCGTTCATATTCACCATATACATATATTGAGTTCATAGACTTATTCATTCATCCAGCCTTATCTCTACTCTTGATAGCACCCCCTCCAAGACTCACTGATGAAATGCAGAGGATCCTGCAACTTTCCAGTGCCTACAGCATAGGAGATTGGTATTTTTACCAGCATCACACTGTGGTTAGGATATATGGGTGTGAGCTGTGCCCATACAAGCTGCCCAGATTTGTGCCCATGAGGCTCTTTGCCCTGCAGTATTTCAGGCAATTTGGCAATGCCGACCAGGTGCACTTTGGAGGAAGAGGAAAAAGGGCACAGCTTAAAGTTAGAAACCAGCTAGGCCACTTCATCCTAAACAGAAGAGAAGGATGGAAAGAAGCAGATAGGATGTTGGAAGCCCTTGGCCAAGAACAAAGCTTCCTGTGGAAGCCCTATGACACCAACGACTTTATATCCTTGAGAAGACAGAAATGCAAGCTCTCTAGCTATGAGCATGAGAGCATGTTCCACGTCCTGAGACATGCTAACCAACCAAAGTGGAGGAAAAACACCTTAGTAGAGCCTCTATCTCAAGAAGAGCTAGTTGAAAGGGCTAGAAGGCATTTATTAAAAATGGCTGACTTGGAATGTGCTTCTCAGGTGCCTGCTCTACCAAATCCTCAGACAACAGCACCTGCTTCATCCTCTGCAACACAACAAGAGGCAGTGCAAACTTCCAATCAAGGACAGAGCAAGGGAAAAGATAAAGTGATGGAAGAAGTAGAGGACCAACAAGGCCAACAGGGCCAACAACAACAACAGGGCCAACAGGGCCATCAACAGCAGCCCCAGCAGGAATAGCAACAAGCTGACCAACAGGGTCAAGAGAAACAAAAAGAAGAGGGCCAGGCAGCTACTCAAGAAAAGACAACAAATATGGCACCTCCTAGATAGGATTCTAGGGTAGACTCCTCCATCCCCCAAACCCCTTAAAGGGAGGATATCAACAGAAAAAGAGAGAGGGAAACCCCCCTCACCGAAGCATCAGATAAGCGGCAAAGGCTGAATCCCTTCTCAGTGGAGGAGATACAAAGTGTGGAGACTTCTGCCAGCTCCCTACATTAGGAGCAAGATAAGGCAGCACTGGGAGAAGTGAGCTCCTCAGGGCAGCAACAGGGAACAGGTGCAAGCATAAAACAACAATTCAAAGATGCCAAAAGGAGGAGTGAGCCAATAAAAATTTGGCTCTATAATCACCTATTAAATATGGCTCCTGCAAATCAGCAAAGGCTCATGGCTGCCTTTGATGTGCAAGAAGGCAAGATGACCATGAGCCATTTCACTCCTACAGTGCAGCAACCACAAACAACTGCAGATTATATCAGGACCAACTTGGAAGTCCTCTCAAAAGACATCCACCCCATGGACCAGATTGAGCTCCACAAGCAGACGGGTGAGATGGTCTATGCCACTCTGGCAGATAAGACCTTGATTAACTACAGGCTGCAAAATAGCTTGAACAACACTGCAACACAGCTTGAGTTGGAGAGGGCATCCTCCCAAGCTAAAGATAACAGAATCAAGGCATTAGAGGAAATAATCATAGAGTTTGGGCATGACCCCAATGACGTTAAGGCAATACAACAAGTCCTTAAACTGAGGGATGCAGACATGGCTGCAATTAAAAAGAAAATGAAGATTCCCCCAACTCTACACCCACAAACAGATGAAGTTTCCCAGCAGAGGCAAGAAAAGGATGCAGCTGCATTATTAATGACATTATATAAAGAGCTGATAGAAACACAGGAAAAGCTGCAAGACACTGAAACCACCTTAGAAGCAGCATTACAAAGGAGGGAGGCAGGGCAATCTTCCAAGCCGCCCACAGAATCAATAGACCTTGAGGAGACCCCTCAAGATACTGTCCCCCCAAAGCAACAGGCACAGGAAGATGTCCCAGGCACCACAGCACCAGCCACCACAGCACAAACAACAGAACAGACCGAGAGCCTGGACATGCAGAAGCTGAGGCAAGAAATACAGGTGCTAGAATCTCAAATTTCAGAACTCAGTCAAGCCAAAGACAACTTAGCAAAAGTAAATGAAAAATATGATAAGTCTAAGCAAAATGTGGCTGAGAGGGAGAGAGAAGTAAAAGCTCTGAAGAAAATAATTACAGAGCTAGAAAAGGAGCTCAATTTTGTTAAAGTTACAGCAGAGCTCAAACAAGTAATTTGGACCACCATTGGACAATCAATAACTAACCAATGGGAGTACATTGATGCCATATATGAGCAAGTGGGACTCATTGGCATAGCAAAAAAAGAACTACACAGAGCAAGGACTTCTCTAGGCAACATGCCTGAGTTTGCCCCCAGGATGATTGAAGTACTCAACTATAGGACAAGTTCCCAGCTGGTGAAAATGGGAATTGGAAACAGGACTGAAACAATATCTCTAATCAAAAGAGTCCTAACAATGAAGAACCTAATCCAGACCCTGGACAGGAGAAACCAGGATATGCAAGCTGACATAAATAAATTTTAGAATAGGTTCTTGGCTCTGCAGGACAGAGGGCTCCCCAGCTTGCTAGAATCAGGGAAATTACTCTCGCATGAGAAATATATCAAGAGGGTAAGCACTTTTGCAGCAATACAGATTGCTGAGGCACCAGGAACATCTTCAGGAGCAGGCCCAGTAACAGGGCAAATTCTTTTTGAAAGATTAGATAATTTGTTTTTTATTAGAAATCAAGTGACACACTTATTTGATGAGCCCCCTCACTTCTATAAATATACAGAGGCTGATGAGACCTTGGGGTCAATTTTGAAACATCAGCTGCCTCCTCCAGACACATGGCAAGATTTAATGGGATTTCTTTTGAATCAAAGTTGAAAAATCAAATCTTTTTTTTAGCAAAAGGTGTGTATTACATACACAGGTGGACAAAAGCTACATCAGCAGGTATGAAGAAGCTGAGCCAACTCAGCATAGGTACTCGACCGCAGCAACAGCATCAGCAAGCACAGGTGGTAGGGCCAAGAAGACACAAAAAGTAACAGCTGCACAGCACATCATTCAGCAGTTATGATAAAGCCGCTCAACCAACTCCGCAAACCCCAAAGGTCAAAAATTACTCTGACGGGAGTTAAAAGCTTTTAAGACTCATTTCTGATTGTAATTACTTCTCATCTACAAGCCATGTACAAGTGTAAGAAGATATTTTCCTCTCAGATGACTCAATGCCTGAGATATTTCTGTATTAGACTTCTATATATTCCCCCTCGCATTTGTTAGCAGGGGTTGGACTCCGGATGTAAGAAATCTCTTGATATCTCTTCTGTTACTCTTATGTTGTAAGATTCTTCAAACAGCTAATACAAAGAATGATGGGATTTCTCCAAGCATTGTCTCTCTTGATGTCTTGTCGGTATATGGCTCAAAGTTGCAGGATTCCTGTGTATTCCATGGCTCAATAAGTTTTCTCGTTACTCCGTGTTACATGTATGTTTGTTATACTTTCATGTATGTTTGTTATACTTTCATGTATCATTCACACTTTCCATGGATTCAATATCTAAATGGCAAAGAAAAAGAATAGTCCCAGGATTTAATCTTTGATTACCCTGGACTCAATCCTAGCCATTTCATATGTTTTCCTCAGTTATGGTATTTAAAGAGTAATTCTTCACTGCTACCTTTAATACTATATCATCACAAGAACATGTTATTTCAGGAATTCAAGTAATTCCTCCTAAATAATAGACCTCCTTCACACTAGTCAGCTTAGTAAAGAATCCTTAAATGATCTTTGCTAGTTGTCTATCATTTCACCATCACAATTTACAGTTTGTTTTGTGAAATACACACACGCCCTGTAATTTCAGTTGCACCAAGCCAAGATTTCAAGGAAGCAATAGTTACAGACCCCATTGCCCAATGGATTAGTGCCTTCTGAAGATAGCGCTCCAAAAACTATCAGAAGCATCCTCCCAACCAAACATAAAAACAACCAAACATTCACTTCATAACTAGCCTAAAACTTCATTAAAACAGTGACAAACCTAACAGAGAGAGCCCTCTCTGACTACAGCTAGGCTAGAAACTATAGTCAAAAGATTGGTTAGTGGTTACCCCGGCCGTATTCCCTTGGGAGTCATAGGGAACAACCTGGGTGTTAACATAAATGGCGACTCCGCTGGGGACTTTTCAGGATCTAAGAATGACTGTATATCTACCAGGGATTACACTCAAAGTCTGAATATCAGCCAAGAAGCTTTCAAAACTGCTCCCATTCCAACATCTGCAGCGTGAAGGAAGAGCTAATTCGGATATCATTTATACCCAACACAGATACATAGAATCCTTTAAAAACTCCTGACCAGTCCTTGCTATACAAAGCTTTCACAAAAACCCAAAAGGATTAGCTCAGAAGCTGGCTCCCAAGAAGAATCTTCGGTACACTAGGGCCAATCCTGACCCCAACCCTCCTTCTGTCTTCCAAAATCCCAATACAATCCCCAAATTAGTTAGGAATCAGCAAAAACAAGATCAACTTGCTGACATTAGTCCACATCCTGAGCATCCTAACCCAATCCCCACTCCTATCAAAGTCCTATTCCGTTCTACCCCTAATTCCCCTAGTTCCCCATCAACATCTCAAAGTTCCCCACCAATTCCTTCTTCTCCTACACAAATTCTCCTATCCCACACTGTTATACCCTCTATACCTATCACCCCTGTGGTACCTATAATTCCAATTGTCCCAGTTGCCTTTATCAACCCCCAAAATCTTGTGAATATGGCCAGGTATGCACCTCTACAACTACCTGCCAATCCAGTGGCCTTACCACAAGATTATCAGGCCAAAATCTCATATTTTGACTCCACTGGGCCTTATTCAGCCATTCAGCATGCCAAGAGAATGCAAGATCATTTTGAAAATTATGAGATAGATGATGAAACTGTAAGGATGAGAATATTCGTCCAAAGCTTGACAGGGGATGTGCGAACCTGGTTCAGATCACTTCCTGCTAACTCCATCAATAATCCTGATGAGCTTTATCAATCCTTCACAAATAGATGGGAGAAAAAGAAGGACCCTTTACACATACTGGGTGAATATGACATGATTAAAAGAGGTCTTCAAGAGACAGTTTTGGAATATTGTGCTAGGTTTAATAATGTATATAATGCTATACCTCAAAACCTAAGACCTCCCCCGGATTTGGCCTTATATAAATTCCCAGATGGATTTGACCCAGACATGGCCTACCAACTAAAAGAAAGAGCCCCTCAAATCCTTGAAGAAGCTCAGAAGGTTGCTGTAACAGTTGAGGCAAACCTGATTGCTAAGAGGAATAGGGCTAAAATAGAAAAGAGAGTTTCCTTTAAGGAAGAGCCCTCGGCCTTAGACCAAAAGTTGGATGCAATAATTTCTGGCATGAAAAGGTTAGGTGACAGAGTAGAGTCTGTGGAAAGAAAATATTCATGGGAAGCACCGCCAAATCCTCCTAACAGGAATCCAAACTTTAGAAGGAACCAAAATCCTAGTGGGAGCAAAGTCAACAATGATCCTGAAATAAGGCCTCCATTTCAAGAAAACTATGCTGAAACATCCACATCAGAAGAACAAGCGGAGGACACGCATATCCACCTAATGGGTCTTGACAATAAACACCAAGTCTTCTTGAGTCAAGAGGATCATGATGAGGAAGATAGTAAACGATTTCAAACAAAATCAGGGGAATCATTTGATTTCAAACAAGGCTATGACACTACTGTCTATGAGGTTCATAAACAGTATAAACTAAGAAGCAGGACTGTAAACGTAACACAACCTGAGAAAACCAAAGATAAACTGCAGCCCAAAAGTTCCATAGTAACTGAACCAAGGAATACTACTGATTCACCCACAAAAGAAATAATTATTGAAGATATAACTGAACAAACACCAAATTCACCAGCTACATCATTTGAATATTCTAACCCAAGCAAAGGGCCTCAAGAAGTGATGAACAAGCATAAGCCCCAAAATCAAGAGGAAACCTTACCAAACAAAGAAAGGGGGCTCGCCCATACCACTAAAATACAAACTGAAAAACCCTTTGACTTGGAAACTGAAATTGGAAAACTAAAAATAGCCATACCTCTGGCAGAACTAGCCAAGAATGACATCTATAAACAGCAGATTGAGAGATCTCTCCAACTCACTCAAAACAAAAACAATGTCAATGTGGACAATGTCAATGTGTTGGATGACACCCCTGAATTACTGTTTGGTCCAGAGGTTGATGGAAAAATAGCAGGCTCAGGGATTCTACCCTTTTATGTCAGTTTGCATGTACATGACAAAATATTACACAATGCAATGTTTGACTCAGGTGCATCTCATAACTTGATGCCAAAATCTGTAATGGAAAGGCTAAATTTGGATATCACTAGACCATATAAGGACCTCTTCTCATTTGATTCAAGCCAGGTCAAGTGTCTAGGCTTGATAAAAGACTTATGTGTATCCTTAGTCCAATATCCAAACAAAACAATCTTGTTGGACGTCGTTGTTGCTGATATTCCACCCAAATATGGGATGTTACTGTCAAGGTCATGGGGGGCCAAACTTCAAGGGTCTCTCCAACTAGACATGTCTTATGCTACTATCAGAGTCTTTGGTCAACCCAAGAGATTTTATAGAGAGTCTCTGATGAAATACATGGTCAGTAGTACTGAGAAGCCTCAAAATTTTCCCATATATGCTATCCATTCTGACATAGACTCATATATCCTCTTCAATGACAATAAAGGCAGCAACAACAATGAAGAAGCTCAGATAACTAAAACAAATCAGCCTGCTGAACAAGAAAACCCTGATACACAAACACTGGTTGAATCAAACAATCCAAATATTCAACGTCACAAAACAAATAATAGTGAAACCAGGGTACCTGAACAGAACCAAAAGTCAAATAAACAAACTACTCCTCAAGAAACCAAAACAATCCCACCAAGGAAGAAGAATGCCATGAAAGCCAAACCAAAAAAACAGCCCATACTCCAACTCACAAATCCAGACCACACAGACAATATTCAAAACCCCCTAAAAGAAGAAACTCTATGGTTCCTAGAATTTGATGGGTCAGTTAACAAATTAGGGGTAGGAGCAGGAGTGTGGGTGCACAACAAAGAAAACAGTCATGCATAGGGTAGAGCTTACAGACTAAACTTCAGATGTACCAACAATATGGCTGAATATGAGGCTCTCCTACTAGGCCTCAAGTTGGTAAAATCTTTACAAGCTATCAGAGTATCAATCCTCGAGGATTCAGACTTAGTTATCCAACAGATCAAAGGCAATTTTGTTACCAATGATAAAAGACTCAGGTCTTACAGATCTGTTGCTTCTGAGATACTAAAGTCTCTTACTGAGTTCCAAATTACCAAAGTTCCTAGAGCCCAGAACCTTCATGCTCATAGTCTAGCCATGTTTGCAAGTACTTGCAAGCTACCTTTTGATCCCCATCACTGTTTTACAGCTGAAGTAAAACACAGACCATCAGTCCCAAACAATATAAAGGACTGGCAGGTATTTGACAATGATACACAAATCAACAATTTTCTGACTTTACAAGAAGAATTTTCAGGTCTGAATATAGATACTGAGCTAGCAAGTCAATCACAAATATTTCAGTCAGAAAAACAATCACAAGTACATAGTGAACACAACAGTCAAGTACTTTCACCCAAAACAGCCAATCAAATGCTACATCCTACAATCTTCAACCAACACAACATTCAACAAATCCAACAGTATGAATATGAAGAGACACTTGAGGATGAAACTGAGGTGATACAGTTAAAGAACAATTTTCTGCCCATAGGCTTAGCTCCTTTGGAAGACATTTTTGATTCCAACGATGTCCCCAATAAACCAAAATTTGAACCCCTAAACACTACCATTGAGGAGCATAATATAGGGACAGTTCAACAGCCTAAAACCATAAAACTGTCCGCTGCATTACCACCTGATCAAAAGCCCAAATACATTGACCTTTTTAAGGAGTTTCAAGATGTGTTTGCATGGAGTTATGAGGACCTCAAATCCTATGAAACCTCTGTGATACAACACACCATTCCACTACAGCCAAATCAGAAACCCTTTAAACAAAAACTCAGAAGGATTAACC
>APFE031130573.1:8145-20526 GCA_000404065.3 Pinus taeda
GCAGGTCTATAATGTTATGGATGATTGGTTCCGTTGATAGTGTCGATTACAGTTTGTGATTGCGGGCCAGACCCGAAACATATATACATTGTGTTTAAAAGTCCCGGCGGATCTACAGAGCAATGGGTGTTGGTTCTCCCGATTGCGATTTGCGATAGGAGGATCTGATATTTTATATGTTACATTTTAATATTTCCAGCGTGTCCACTGTATAGCATAGCACATTATGTACAGGTGTTTGGTTCCGCTGATTGCGATATACAATGGCCAGACCCGTTATGATTTATATGCTATGTTTTATAACTCTGACATGTCCGTCTTGTTGTAGTTTATTAAGGTTTGGGTTGATACACCATTTGAAAGCACCGATTGTGATTTGCGATAGGAAGTCAATGGAGCATTGATCAGGCGGACCCAATGGAATTATGAAACAGATTAATTCTTTTGAGTTCCATGGTAAACACAAGTCAAACACAGTTCATTATGGTAAAACCAGATTAATCATTATTGAAACATTTATAGAGGAAATCAATAGGCAATCAACAGAGCAAGCCAATAGTTATTGTTATCTTCTAAATTCAATTATTTTCCTGTTATTTTATTCTTTTTGAGATGTCTTTTACCTCTGTGTAATATTTTGTAATAGTTTTTACTTCAGATAGTTAGGGAAACAATTTAGTAGTTTGACAGTTTCAGATATCAGCAACTATTTCACAATGTATAAGAAGGGGAAAATTTACAGAGAAGAGGTTCGAATTTTGGAGAACCCAGAGACAAGGCCATTATATTCATGATAATTGTTGATTAAAGAAGAATCAGAAGTTTCCATGCATTTGTTGGGTATGCTTTTGTGACTTCCCATTTATGTGCCATCTTATGTTTTCTTCCTTCATGGTAATGAAGCTACATGTCTTTATTTGCTTAGGTAGACAATTAAAGTTCCTTAAAAGAGCGCTCCTATACTTGAAATTTTCACCTTTCTTTCTAGGTTATAGATAGTAGTTTTTGTGCAAGGCATCATATTATCTTTAACTTCTCCAAGAGTCATAGATAGTAGGTTTTGTGTTAAACAACATATTGTCCATGATTTAGTTCTCACCTTCATAATTCTTCTAAGTTATAGATAGTAGTTTCTACGTAAGGCAGCATATTATTTTAACTTATTCAAGCTTTCTTCATTTATCATTCATATTCAGCTAATCAAATGGCACTTTGATATTTCCTTGTCACCTAATTATTGAGAGTAAAAAACCAAGTCTCCAAGTCCTTCATTCGAGAACACAACATATATCTAAGTGAAAAATAAGTGACAATAAATAATGTTTATTAATATCTTAAACACAATTTCTCTATAGCCAGGAAATTGGTTTCTTAAAGTACAACACTACCCATAGAATTGCCACTGCTAATTGTTGCACTGCAACTCAGTTACTAAGAAGTAAGTAACTGAAACCTCACCCAAACACTGACATGTCAGTAAGTCTGGATGCCTCGTGATGCTGAAGCTACCTTTGTTGCTAACCCACTATTGTGACTGTGATTTTCCAAACTCCTCTATGCCTCTCACACTGCTACAACATCCATTGTGTTGCCTCAAACTTTGGCACTCTAGCAATGCCACTGTCGCTCCATCACACCTCGCTCCAACCGACACCCATCATTTTGCTACTATCATTAAGGGCTCTTGTAGCCATATGTGATCCAAAAGTTTAGGCACCTCAAGGATCCTGCCTGTGTTCATGTATTCCTCTCGACTATAACTCCATGTCACCCCACCTCTTCTATAGAGGTGCATGAGCACTCATGGCACAATCATGATCCTTGCCTTCCTTGTCAACTTTCGTTGGAGCAACCTTTGATTTAGAAGCATCCCCCTTACCCTTCTTCTAGGGGAATTGAGTGGCATAATGTCCCAGTTCCCCACAGTTGAAGCACCTGACCTTGGTTATGTCCTTCTTCTTTCTCTTTTGATGCCCTTGTTGTCCTGACAATGCGAGAGATGCATCCTCCTCCTCCTTCTTGACCTAGGCTCCCTTAACACTACTCCCTGTCTTTATCATCCTCTTGAGCTCTTCTTGTTGAAGAGCTATCCACATCTCCTCCCAACTAGGGAGAGTCATTCTGTGCAAGATACTTTGGACAAAATTCTCCTAATCCTCAGTGACTACATTTAGGGCAGTCTTGACCATGAACTCAGGATCTAGTGTAGACCCCACAAAATTCAAGTGGTCGTGAATCCCTTGCAACTTGAGAAGGCAGGGATCGATCTGTTCTCCCTTCTGCATCTGGTACATTCTCAACTAATTTTATAATAGCATCTTCCATTAGACAAAAGATGTATGATACAAGGTGGTCATTGCCTCCCACATCTCCCTTGTTATGTTTTTCTCAGTGATGTTTGGTAATACATGATCTTTGACCCCGTTTAGGATCATGCACTTGACCTTAGCCTGGCCCCCCATATACTTCTTCAATGGATCAACGTCAACCGTCTCAGTAACTACCTTCAAGGCATAGTCCTTGATGCAATTTTTGTCTAGGATTGCTAGGATCCTGGCCTTCCAGATGAAAAAATTGGATGCTCCATCCAATTTGTCCTAGTCCCTCAACCCAATCATTATCATCTCTTCTCAAGAATAGGACCTGTTCTTTTCTCCCTCTCATACTGTTAATCTAGAAAGACTTGGATCTGGATTTATTTGGTGCTAGAAATCCTCTAAGGAACAAGCTCCTCTAGACTCCCTCTAAGTCCTGATTTCCTTCAAGGAAATCCTCCTACCAACTATCGAATCACTTCCTCTCCAATCCTCTTTTGCTACTGCAACCTAAATCTAGATTTCTTTAGCGAGGAATATGTCAAGGTAGTAACTCCCTCTACCTTGGTTCTGTCCCCATAGACATTGTTCTGAACCAATAGAAACAGTGTCCCTCTAGCTCCTTAAATTGAATTTTATCTGCTCCAACCCCGACAACTGGCTAATTTGAACCTTTTAAGATTTGCGTTGGCCCAGAGAGATGACGCAATCACTGCATGGGCTCCTCTCTGGCTCTACGTCACCCTCTGTAAACTTGAAATGCTGATGTAAGCATTGTGTGAGCTTCTGCATCACTCCTAAAGCTTCTCCTCTACCTCTGAAACAACATTGTCACATGGGACAACTCCTTCTCTACAACAAATTCTATCGATCTCTCAATAGGTGTCTTCAGTCTCCTATGATCTGCAATGTGTTGGCATTATAATGTATGTGTTGTACTTGATGGCAACCCACTTGTAGCAAAATAACTTTCTTGTATATGGTAACTAGATGAATCTACAAAAGAGATATCAGATGTGATAGAATGCATGACAGAAGTGTTTACAAATGTGATGAAATGCAGGGCAGCATCAAGGAATCAGTTCAGAAAGCAACTCACTCAGATGTCAGATAACACTATTGCAAGTTAATAGCACAGAGTTATAGATCAGACTACACAGAATGAAGAAAGAGAGGTATACGCAGGTTCACCATTGACCAAACCACGTATACATGCGGGTTCACTGTATACAAGTCACGTATATATACACACGTACTTTCACAAAAGGAAAAGCATGTATACCTTGAAAAACTCAATGTTTGGTCTGAAGTATTTGGTCCATGGTATTTTGATCCATGGTATTGGGTCCGAGGTATTGACCCTAGGTATTTGGTCCATGGTATTAGTCCTAAGTGTTTTTGGACCATGGTATTGAGAAAGGCCTAAAATTATAAAGGGAGGAGAAGATCATTAGGCCAAGGTGTGCAAGTATCGAATATCTGATATAGTATGAGATCTATGCAGGTTATTGGCTTATGGTGTTGTGCTAGATCTGAAATGAGGAAGAACCTTAACACTTGATGAAGGATAAGTTCTAATGTTGCATCAAGATCTTAAGGCTTGAAGTGAATTATATTTATGTGGTTTGATCATGTATCTGAATAACTAGCGCATGTTGTAATTTGTAAATATGATGATCTAGGTATGTTTGAAGTGTGGAACAGTTGTTATGTTTAAATCATCTTTTACAGATCTATACGCAGGTTCACTTCAGAAAAGAAGCATATGCACGCTAGTTCTGCTTATCAAAATGATGTATACATCATAAATTTTATTTGTAGATCTGTACACTGGTTCCCTTTGAGGAAAGCACGTATGCACATAGGTTTGACAAATGTAAGTAGCGTACACCTTATAAAATATGTTTTAGTTGCTTCTGTTTGTTGTTGTAGTGTTCTGGGTTATTGCTTGGGTTCTAGTTACTGTATTCTGGTGATAACATTCTGAATGATCAGAGTGATTGATTGATTCAGTTGTGTTTGGCTCAAAAAGAAGATTGGTTGATGCATATATATTTTATGATTGAATGATGTTATTGATGGATCGAGTCTAAAAATTTATGAAACATGGTCCCTGGAAGAAAAGAGAAGGTTGTAGCCTTATGTAGGCCGGCACTTACGTACTAGTAAACATATCAGCTAGTACAAGAGCTAGGGGGGTTGTAGCTCCCTTCCAGTAGAAGTTGGAGAATGAGAGAAGGTTGTAGCCTTCTGTAGATAGAAGCCTGCGTACTAGTATAAGACTGCACCAGTACAAAAAAAAAAAAAAACTATTGTAAACAAAATTCTCTTATTATTAAAAGAAGACAGAGATGATTACAACAGGTGGTTTTCGCCCACATTGGGTTTCCACCTTATATCTTGGTGTTCATATGTGTTTCAATATGTTCTATTTTACTGCACCTAGTTACTATTTATATGGTTCTGATGCACTGATTAAAGATCAATATATGATGAATTAGTTGAATCATAAGTTTGCTGGATATACACTAGTTACTCTAAACACAGTTGCATGTACACGCGAGTTCCCTTAACTGAAGTAACATATATAAATCTGATTAGGGAAATGAAAAATTGTTAGTTTGATAATACTGATTCACCCCCCCCCCCCCCCACCTCTTAGTATTATTTTCAACACAATGTCCTGATGCCATGTGAGAATTTCTGAATCTATACATCAGAAATCCTACTGAAATCACTAGTTTACCATATCCTACTTGTTCTTTAAATTCAACAAGTTATTTAATTACTTAAGCAGCGATGAAAACACTATTGCAGCCTACGCATACATATAGATGATTAAATGAAATAAACTAAGACAATCACACAAGGGACACCATTATTTTTGGGCAATCATCCCCTAAAAACCCCAATTCAGGAAAACAAGCGCATCATATAGAGAGTTTGTATTATTAAGTAGGTTTTTGAATACAAGTAGGGTGCCAAATCTAGCTCACCCAACGGATAATAAACTTGGCAGAAGTACCTCTATCCAGAGACAGATGTTATGAAAGTTCCAGCAACTGGATGATCAAACCCCACAGATGATAATTTATGTTCCCAATGCTAGGCAACGATGGTTGCTACAAGATCTGTGCTGGAATTGTGTCACCTCCTCTAGGATTTGTGTCACCCTCCAAGTGAGCCTCCCTTGCTCAGAAGTTGATATGATGAACTATTTTTGTTGGCTTGTTGGGGCTTGACCTAGGTTCGGAAGAGTTATTAGCCAAACAAATCCCACGCTACCAGCCCTTTTAGCAATAGTCCATGGAGCGCAGACTGAAGTCTCACCTGAGGTAGCAGGGGAGGGTGCTGGAACCAAGTTTCCGCACCCTTGGTATGTCGTGATGTGGTCTAGATGGTATCGTGCACCATTCTATACCCTCGCACTACTCTGTGCTGTTATCAGGCTTTCACGTAGATCCACACCAACACGCTCTTGTTATTATGAGTTTATTATAGATCTAATTTACTTCTTAGGGTCTTTAAGCAAAAATTTAACAATAATACCTATATGCATAAACTTAGAACATCAACAATAGATAGATTTGCAATAAAACACACAATGATTTAGAAATTCTTATCTTTATTGATCTCTTTCCCAGTACAACCAAATATGCCCTGCGCACTCAGCTGCAGGGGTCCATGCACACAGTTGCGGACTCTACCAGGCCTCTGCACACACAGCTGTAGAGCCTCTATCTATCTACCAATACCCTTGACTCGAACTTACAGACTTAGAGAGAACACTTTCACAAACCCATACCACATCAGATCTTCCAAAAAAGCTACCTCTACCCTTAGAGCCTCGCTCTATTTATACATTCCCATGGTCTACAAACCATGGGCAGGTCGACTCACTTTCTATTATTCTTGGGCAGACAACCCTTTGACTTGACCTATAACATTTCACGCTCCATGCACTTCGCAGAACTTTTTACAATATCATTACCCTAACTTATGGTATTTAAGCCCCAAAACCATTACGCGGAGCCTCCGCTACCCAACAAGCCCCCAGCACAATCATCATGACTCATCCCGAGTCACTCGTTTGTGCGGTGATACGCGCTGCCAAAGCTTCACGGTTCACCATCCCTGTGAGTGATGCCTTACATTCTACAACTCTCTCTTTGTCTCCTGCAATGCTTCTTCAAGCTCCTGCTCCATTGCCTCTACTAATTCACGCCTTTTCTCAGTTAACACAGAGCACCCCCTCATAGGATTTTAGCTCTAGCTATGGTGCCGCATACGGGAACTCCTCGTGCGATGGCAACAACTTTCCACTGTCTGGTCCACTATATGCACTGTCTACTACAGCTTGTGTTGCATTTTTGCAAGAAGGTTGTTGCTATCCACAAGATCCCAAGCTTCCCAGTACATCAGAGATGAACTGTTAACCACAATTCCATCATTTGTATCCATATTCACAGTCTTTTCCTTATCTTTGATGGGTCGCTGGCCAGCCCATGGATTAGGCAGTGGCATCTGGACCAATTCTGCTTCATGTCTCAAAATTTCCAATATATCCCCTCCCATCAGTGCTAAACTCTATGCAGCGCCCACAGCCATTGACACCACATTATCCAAAAATTATTTCATCTCCATTGCCCATATCCCACCCCTCGTGCAAACTCCTTTAGCGTTACTGATGAAAAGATCCATACCAATGGAAAGGTGTAATAACTTACTATGCTTGGAACCACAAATCGTTCAGTGGATACCCCCTTGTGATTTATAAGCATTTTGAAATTCAAATTTAGTTGTTCCCTCCATTTCTGGTGCCATAATGTGAAGCCTGCGACAGATCGTTCCGGATCTGGCTCATACCTCGTCTCTTAATTGCCCACCGCCCGCTCCTTTTCGCCATGAGTCAAACATCTTATCATGAATAGTGACAGCAACGGTCACCTCTCTTCTTTTCCATGTAGCAGCGCAGCCCCTTTTGTGCAACTATGACCCTTGTGACAGACCAAATATATGCGCACCCTTGTTGTCGCATAGCTTCCCCACAGACTTCTTTATTGTCCCACGCTCTCTTTCAACTAGCTGGAGTGGTGAGACTATCCTTCAGTTGGTTAGTCAAGTGGTCAGCCCACCCATGTAGAGCTTCAAGCGACTGCCATTTACTCTACCCAGGAAGGGGTCTCCATTAAGCTTGGCAAGCTAGACCGTGCCTCCATTTGTAACTTCTTTGAGTACATAGGGTCCCAACCAATGCATTCTGAGCTTGCTAGGGAATTTCTCGAACTTGCTATCATATAGTAATACTAGATCATTTTCTTTGAATGTGCACACCTAGATATGGCGATATTGCCAAGCTTTCTCTCGCTACTTTTGTACCTACTGATGGAATCCGACCAAAAACCATTCCTCCTCAAGTTCCTCCAGTTACGCAAGGCATTCTTCCAAAGCCCCGTGGTTTGCCATGCCTGTCATTGCTGCTATTTGCAAACTAGGTACAATGTATTACATTAGCATTATGGATTCCACAATGTAGACTAACCAGAAAGGTGTCTGGCCCATCAACTTCTTGCACATGGTTCGATATGCCCATAGCACAACAGGGATGCGTAAGTCCCAATCATTTCACTGCGCATTACATACCTTGGTCAACGCAATCTCCAAAATCTTGTTGAACGCTTTGACAGTCCCATTCACTTGTAGATGATATGGCATACTCTGTTGATGATATATCTGGAATTCCTCCATGACCGCGCTGATAGTCTCATTTAGGAAGTGCATTTCGTGGTCGCTCATTAGACTTTTTGGACACCCAAACCATGTCAAGACATTCTCGAGCAAAAATTTCACAGTTGTAATGGCCGTGTAGTGATTAACCAGCTGTGCCTCCGCCCATTGGGTCAAGTATTCTGTTGCAGTGATAATATAGTGCACACCCATCTTCCCTTGAGGTGCGATACGCCCCACAAAGTCAATCGCCCATTTTTCAAAATGTTTCAGCGTCATCTATGGCTTGAGAGACATTTCATCCCTCCATGATGGTTTCCTAGTCCGTTGACATACGTCGGAGGCCCGACAATATGCTTTTGAGTCTTGATGTATAGTTGGCCACCATAAGCCAGCGTGAAGGACCTTTTTTGATGTGGTGCATCCCACATAATGTCCTCCTACAAGCCCCTCATGTGCTTCAGCAAGGATCTGTCCTCACTCGAATTCAGGTACATATCTCTGCATAATATTTCATCATTACCCATTTTGTAGAGGTACCCTGCAATAACAGTAAAGTTTGCTGCATGTATCACCAGTTCTTTCTTTTGTTGAATAGAATACCCTGGTGGCACGATTCTTATGGTTAAGAAGTGGATTATATCCTCAAAGTCGCCATCCGCAATGCACACTGCATAGAGCTGTGCATCAAGTAGTCCCTCCTCTAAGTTTGTGAGCTCTTCACCATTCTCAATTCAGGAGAGGTGATCTGGGCCTGCGATTAGATGTCCCGACTTTACGATGACTTCAAAATCATATTCCTGAAAAAATAAAAACCATCTACAAATGTGGCCCCCACAACATAGGCTTATTGACTAAGTATTTTAACACGGAATGATCAGTATACATCTTAAAGTGTCCCCCAAGTAGATAGTGGTAGTATTTCTAGAGCATGTATACCATCGCCAACCCCTCATGCTTAGTGGTGGAGTAGTTCTTTTCAGCTTTGGACAATCATCAGCTTGCGAACACGATCGGGTGATCAATTCCTTCTACTCCTTCCTATGTGAGTACCGCGCCCAGTGCGATACACGACATGTTAACATGCACGTGAAATTCGATGTCCCAGTTTGGAAAGGCCAAAATGGGAGCCGATTCTATCTTTTCCTTGAGTGTTTCCAAACTTTTGTTACATTCCTCATTCCAACAATAAGTGGCGTCCTCTTTGAACAACTGTTCCATCGGTTTCGTGATCTGTGCGTAGCTCTTGATGAACTTTCGGTAGTACCCAGTGTGTCCCAATGTGGCTCACAATTGTTTGACACTTTGCAATGCTTGCAGATTGAGTATGACAACAATCTTCATTGAGTCTACCATCATGCCTTGCTTGTAGAACACATGGACAAGCAAGTTCCCAAAGGGGACAACAAAGGTACACTTGTTTAGATTTAACGCAATCTGGTGTTGTCGGCAAGTATCTGACATTACCTGTAAGTTCACAATATGTTTCTTGACTAGACCAAATATGGTCCAATCATCAAGATATACTTCTAAAAACTTATGTATAAATTCCTTGAATGCAGCTACCACGGCACGCGAGAATATCGCCAGCGCGCTCAGTCCAAAGGGCATCACAGTGTACTAGAAACAGCCCCACTTAGTTGTGAAAGTTGTTTTAATTCTATCCTCCGGCGCAATCTTGATCCGGTGGTACCTTGAGAAACCGTCCATGAAGGAGTAAGCTTCCTGTCCACCCACATTTTCCAGTACTTTGTCTGTAAATGGCATCAGAAATGGATCGTTAACACCTGCGTCATTGAGTTTCCTGAGATCCACACAAATGCGAATCTCTTCCTTTTGTTTTTTCTCCTATACAAGCATGGGACTTACCTAGTCGGACTCCTCCACTGGTTCAATTATTCTTGCTGCAAGCATTTTGTCCAACTCTTCACGGACCTTTGCTTTATATTTTGGATTCAACTGATAATTCCACTGCTTGGCTAGCTTTGCATCCGGCTTCAGAGTTCTCTTCATCATTCCTAGGTCACCGAGGATCCCTTTTAGATCCGTGATTTTGGTTGGGAATAAATCTCGATATTCTTGTAGTAACTCGATGACCTTTTCCACCATGGCATTATCACAATAGTCCCCAAGCATTGCATACTTCGGTTCCTCCTCCATACCAATGTTCACTTGTTTTGTTTTTACTCGGATGGTGATGTCGAGGTCCTCGATCGCTGGTCCGCGAACCTCGCAACTCCCCTATATTTCTGAAATATTGATGTTTCCTAGGGTTGTCCTCATCATCATCTATCTACACGTTGTAGCATTCTAGGGCTTGGCTCAACTAACGCAACCAGTCTGGCTACACTATTTCTTCTGGTTCCAGTGATACTTTGAAAATGGCAGCCTTCACAACTTACAGTGCATCCTCAACAGTATCCATCCATTGGTCCTCAAATAAGAATGTCAATAAGAAACCTTAGCGTAAGATATCCCATTATTTTGTACCATGTCGGAGTTCTGTTTCAGTATACCAGTTCCTTGCGATGACATCCAAGGTATGATAAAATAAGTGTACCCACTCTGGCTGGGGCTCTTCTCCATAGGCCTGGGTCCATTTTGTGAGGTGCATGCGCGGGTCATCACATCCATCATATTTCTCAGTTAGTCGTAGTTCCAACGTCCCAAACCTTATCTACATCATCTACCTATAGTCGCGCCAGTCTTCAAAGGTTCCTTCATGCATCCCCCACCAACACATAGGCATCACATGCAACACCCATTTTAACGCATCGAATCATTGGTGCTCTGGTACCACGCGTTCAAACTTGGTCAGGAATTCATCTACCACTGTCAACCTATAATACATCGGTAGTTCTCGATCTTGAGCATTTATGCAATACAACAACCTAGTCATCATGTTGTAGTTTAATGTTGTTACTCCGTTCAACTAATTATGCCACCACTCGTCTTCCTCATCTGAATTTTCAGTGCAGGACTCTACAGGCTCTAATGATATTCTCCCTTTTGCAGTCAGATTGGCCCAATCTTGATTTCATGCAATGATCTTGTAGATACAATGCAATTCATCATCACTTCCTTCATCGTGCACGGGTTCTGTGTAGCGCGCTCCTTCAGCCGGGTCTAGCGGAATGATTACACGGAGTGACCTCTTCTCAAATATCATTTTCCGCTTCTTTAAATTAATGATCCCGTTCATAACTGTGGCCCAATATATCCCTAACAACGCAGGGTAAGGGCTATTGTCATCCATGATTTATATTACCTCAAAGTCCATTTGTGTGCTCACACCTTCTATATCTACTATGATTCCTTGCAGTCTCCCCATGGGCAGGATCTTCTGTTGGTTTTCCATCTGCAATTGAATAGGAGACCATTGTAATGTGGGCTTGCCCATGCGCTCCCAAGTCTGTTTAGGTATCACGTTTGCATCCGAGCCTAATTCCAAGATAATCTTATCCATCTCATAATCACCAATCTACGTCGTTAACCACATTTCCTGTCCAGTACGCGAATCATGTTTCCCCAATTTTCAGACCACGTGGGGTTCACCTGACCCTACACATCTAGTTATCAGCTCGTGTAATCCTTTAACTACCCTATTATCACGAAGAAATTTCATGCATGTCTCTAAAAAGGTAGTTAGCATCAAGGAATCCCTTTCCGGCTCGAGTTGATCCTTACTACCTAGGGTAGGGACCTCAATGAAGCTCTTCCTAGCTTCCAGACCTATCCCCTTATGAACCCCTGCATTGTCCTTAGTTAATTCCCCCTTATCCTCCCCTGTGGCTGTGCCACTTCTGAGCATCATGTTCACGTTGGGGTCTTCCTCATGCGGTTTGACCCTCACCATTTGGACGTTCTGTGTCACCGTAGGTTGCGCTACCCTCTTCTCATGTATCTATGCTATCAATGTGGGGCAATATATCATTTCATGATCGAAATCCTTGCAGTAAGGGCACGATATTTTGGTTGGGTTGGTACAATCCCGCATGTAGTGTCCTAGTCCTCCATAGTTATAGCATATTAGCTACCCACGGCACCTTCTTGGCCCCTTTCCTCCCCGTCCTTGTCCTCAACCCTGGAACTCACTGCGCACCATTGCTGCAGTTGGATCCTGACCTCGCACCTCAGTCTGCATCCTGTAGGCAGGTGTTTGATCCATCAATAATTCATAACTTCAGCATTCCCGTTCATTGTGGCCCACTGATTTGGACTTAAACAGGAACACAACAAAATACAAAGATAACCATATACGCAAAGATGCAGCGGAAATAATGCTTCATTTCATTAATAGAAAATACTGAAATATGCTTACAACCAGAAATGGAAATAA